>UELU01145976.1:0-26248 GCA_900490025.1 Megastigmus dorsalis
GTTTCAAGCCCATGGATTTCTGCATAAAAAAGTTGTTTTCTAATGAACGAGATTGATTTAGTGAATTTATTTTAATTTAATATTATTTTAATTTTTATATCCAAGTCTAGATTTTAATTATTAAAAAAGAAAAGATCAACTCCTTAGAGGAATAGATATTTGTACGCCATTTTGTATTTGCAAATAAGGCATCGATACCCTGAGACGCCTCAGAGGCAATATTCATAATCGTACAGGGTACGCGACCAATAGTAGCCCGCGTCACGTGTCATGTGTGCGAAGACAGCGGACGAACACATGCAATACCTATAGGTATACTTACAGCGCTTAGCCGCTTGCCCGTCCGAAGACTTAGACAACGCAGTGAGCGTCTATGTTTTCAGCTAAACGAGTAGAGCAGGGAAGGTTAGGCGCGCTCTCCTTCCCGTTCGTCGGTGCTTCTGCCGTAGCGCGGAAGCCCCGCCTACTCTCTCCTCTGTCGCCGGCGCGGTAACGGCGGCGGGAGCTGATTGGTTGATTTTCTAAAATTTTCTATTGCCTATAACTCCAAAATTATGAATTTAATCGGAAAACGGAAAAGTTACGTATGTCTTAGAATTTTCTCCTCTATCCGGTGGATCCTTTTGCGGTATAGATACAGGGACGCCCTGTATAATAAAATCATATTTTCATAAAATATAAATGCAAAAAAATAAGTTAAGCATAACGAATTATCCAGACATATTTTGCTATACTATAATATAACGTCACGCGCCTCTCCTCTCTAATTTTTTGTCTTTACATGTGATTGCATGGTTCCAACAGTAGGATCACAAATCAGTATCGACGAAACTCACTCATGATAAAACAGAACACTGTTTGCTCTGCGTTCTTTCAAATGCGATCAAGAAAAGAAATGCATAAGCGCGTACCGCGTCGAAATGCACAAACACGTATGATATAAATAACAGGTGAATCTTAGACATACAAATTTATATAACAAGATTCATTTTGTACCTGCAACAGGAAGTAGATAAGGGGGTTATGCATGACAAATTCGAAGCGAAAAATACTCGTATGCTTTTCAATGGAAAAATAATGCAACTATTTTTATTTAATAATTAATTGTTTAAAACATACAGTATAAATCATATTATTTTAAACATGTAAGCAACAACAATTATTGTTTTCTTTGTTTATAAGAAACTCATGCTTATAACATTTTACAAATTCGTTTCTAAAAATTATATGGTATAATCAAATAATCAAATAAAGTTTTTACAAGTTACACAAGAGACTTTTTATTTATTAGTTTAAATATAACAATTTAAAAATTGGTCAAATCCATATTATTATTTGTGTAATAGTTTTAATAATTTACTTGTTGTTTCAAATAATTTGAGAAAACTATATATTAAACTGTGCAATAATAACAGTTACGTAATATACAAAATGTATCGTTTCTAAGTCTGCGTTATTTCTTTAGTTTTTATTATTAATTTTGTGACGTGTTAGAATAAAAACAAGAACGGTATATGTTTCAATTTTTAAAATATAATTTTTAAACTATTAAATGCATTTAGTTAACTTAATTGTAATAAATTCTTAGTTTCTTTAAATAACAATATTAAATCATTCGTTTCTTAAAGGCTCTTATCTTTATTCAATAAATAATTGTAATCTTTAAGATTTAAAACAATTACATAATAAGCATATGGGTGTAAGCAGGCAGAAGACACTATCCCCACTCCGCAGCCCTTAGCATGTAAAAAAGAGCCAGTACTCCAGAGTATAAGTAGGATGGCAAAAACCGCGAAAAGCTCGATCTCATCGCTCACTCACCTGCACTGTCAATCAGCAGCTGTCACGCGTATATATTAAATTTTATTAAACGTTACGATTTATACGAACAGGTGTTCCTCGGTATATTGAGTTGAATAAATAAAAAAGTAAGTTTTTAAATGTATATTATTTATTTATTTCTGTCCTTACACGCACTTACTCACTCTCACACATCAAGCCATATCTTGAAATTATTCAGGATTTAACCAAACGTTAAATACACTTGGGTAATTCGTGCATACTGATCTTGACTAGGGCTTATAGCACGCTGGATAAGTCAGAATTCATATTCATGATCTTTTCCAGGATTTAATTAATTAAATACGCTGGACGTATCGTGATAACACATACTCGCACGTGCGCTAATCCATTTAAGGGAGGAAACTCCTTCAGAAACGAAACAATGATGGGTTTTTTAAGAATTTTTTTTTGAGGAGACAAAAATATTTATTATTTCCTGAATTTTAATAACATTTTTACACGCTATTAAAAAACCTTAAATGATTTTTTATTTAAAAAAAACAAACAAAATGGCGGTGCTATGCGGCACCGTAGTTCGCAACGTGACGAGCGACTTTCCAATTGGCGTAATGTCTCCAATTTTTTTGGGTGATCTGAAACAAAAAATATAAACAGTTTTCGATTATTAGTATAATTTTGCTCTATGCTTACCTACAAATGCATAAAAAATTACAAAATTGTAAATTCGACATCTTTTTAAAAAAAGTATAATTTTTCACCGTTTTTTTGTTATATTTTTGTTTAAGAAATTACTTTTTTAATAAGGAAAGTTTAAATCTTTAGATATAAATAGAAAACAATACTATAAAGTAACTTCGTTTTTGCATCACCGCCTTCTATATAATTTACATTGTATCGTTACCTCCTATGGGTCACGTTCTCACATCCTGCCCTTCGCCGGATGCTCACGAGAAATCCAGAGTACGTTATCTCGGTATATAGGTATATATATATATATAGAAAGGGGATGCGAGTAGTTCACGTTCGGGTGTTTAAATAAATGGCCAAGAGTTCAGTTAAAATGTTAACATTAATATATTTTGGAAATCAATAATAGAAAGATACAAAAAAATGATACAAAAAAATGACGACGATTCAAAGATATATTAAACGTACTCGGGTGCTGATTGCATATCGACGTCCGGCGGCTCCGTTTCGTCAATCATTCTATAATAATGGAGAAAATAAAGATATTAATTTATACGGTACATCTTGTAACCCGAAGCATATATATCTAGATTGACTTTATTATAAACAAATAGTTATTTATGCGCTATCTATTAATACGCACTCGGTCGTACGCGATACGATATAAATGTTGCTAACGTATGTGTCATTTCGCGTCGGTCGCGTAATATTAATCCCGTTCGGTATGGTGGAGACAGGATTTCGGGGACGGATGAGAGACCCTTGCGAGGAGCACCTCGAGAGTCTCCCGACGGGACCTCGCCACCACGAGGGGCACCTCGAGGAAGCTCGGTTACGGGAGTTTCGCACGAAAGCGAGGACTACCTCGACTTTCACGCCGGTTAACGTGCCATAGGCACCTCGCACGTGTTACGAGATGGCGTTTACGAGGGGCACCTCGTGATTACGCCCAGGGAATCGAGAAGCACCTCGATTGCGGGGAATTGAGCTTGGGCCGCAGCTGGGTAGCTATGTTGAGGCAGAGGGGTACCTCTAGTCTCGGTTAAGCGTATCCAGTCTGTGGCTTTCTCTAAGGAGCACCTTGGCCGAACTGCTATTCGGAGCCAGCGCGAGTCATTATCTATACTCGCGCTAAGTTAGGTAGGGTGGGGGATCATTAATGATAGCGCGCGGTGGGGCGCGCGCTCTCACTCTCTCGCGCTCTATCACCGAATTTTGTGTGTATTTCGCGACGCTGTGCTATCGTCGCAACATATTTAACTCCATATTTCTCTACAGATCTCGAAAACGTTTCTTTTACGGCATCCACTTCCATTTTGCCCGCAGAACCTTCATGGTTTTTTGCGCACTCTTCCTCGTGTTCCTCGTACCATTCACGATATTCATCAGTGTGAGTCTTGTTTTTCCAGAAAGTGCACCCTTGACAATAGCTACTTTTCACTACTAAATCAATCACTTTACCAGAGTAATATCCTATGAGTATCGTAACTCCATATCACGACTTGAAACCACGTTTTTTCCAAGATCCATTACCCGAAACTTTAAAATTTAGAAGCGGCCTTTCATGATCTGCATTTTTTGTTTTTTCTTCTTCGACTGCTTTTTTACAAATAAAATCGAACATTACGTTTGCAGCAGAATGAATATGCTCAACGATTTTAGTGTAACTGCTATTACTCAAACCACTACAAATGTCCATAAGATTGCGGAACACATTTATTCCACTTCTACCGATGCCCAACAATCTCATAACAAGAACTATTCGACGATTTATTTCGTAACCAGTATGAATAAATGGACTTAAATTCACTTCTCTACGACCGCACCGACACGTTACGATAATTTTAAATCCGAGGCCTCGATGACCGCCATCGTTAAATGTCACTGCTTGCTTACAATTTCGACTCAATAATTCGGTATGCATGCATCGGATTAGTGCGAATATCTTCGATGTCGGCAGTGAGAAGTTTTTTTGCACTCGCACTGGTTTCTGGTCTCTCCTCGTCTGCAGCCGTAAATTGGTTGCCTTGAAAATGTTTTTTTCAAGGATTTGATGCTCGGGAAGTACTGATTTTCTCTCCTTTTAGATAACTTGACATTTTGGCTCCCAAAATTCAACTGTATACACCGAACGTTCGATCGAGACTGACTGAGTAGCTGACACAGCGTTTATTTACTATAATTTGGTATACTTTTATATACCTGCTCTGTAACGGTCTCTTCACTCGAAACGCGCTGCGAAACATCTGCTCCAATGCAATTAAAGGTAGGACCGATGTACACAAAAGGGATTATGAAAGAGGCTTTAACCTGCCCTTAGCGCTCCGTATACCAGCGGCGCACTGGCGGTGCGCTCTAAAATGAGTCACGCTCACAGGCTGTAGCTCTCATAGGACTTTGAATTTTAGTTTGAAACTTGTGCAAGATATTCTTGAAGGGATAAGCTAATTTTTTATGCAACAAAAATTGATTTTTTGAAAATTGTAAAGGAGTTTCTCCCCTTAAAAACGCTTTTTAAGAATAGAGATGCTAGATAAGCTATCGAAGCTACTAAAGGTGTTAATAATTGTTAACACCTTTGGTAGCTTTGATAACTTATCTGGCATCGCTATTCTTAATGAGGCACCACACCCAAGTTAAAAAGTTAAAGTTTCATTTTGGTATTATATTGAGACTGCAGTAGATGTATTTGTTATCCAGCATTGATAAACTTTATGGTAAACAAGGAAGATATTGAACTTGAAGGGAATAATAGTCCTTAAACTCAGCATATTAATGCTGATAAATTAATATTAACCTTAGCATTTGCATTAATAAAATTATATAATGAACGAAAAATTAAAATTTATATTGCGTTTTTGCGAATTAAAAAATAGAATTACTTGGCTATTTATCACATGATTTCACAATTTTCTATCGTTTGCATTAGAAATTTGTAAGTTTATCAGTGCAATAGAATTGTTTGTGAAAATTAAAATATTTCATTGTGCACTTGAGATTTATTTTAATTGATCAATTATAATAGTATTCTTTTTTTTTTCTTAAACTTAATTAAAAAGCTTTATAATATTGTTTCTTTAATTATTATTGATTTTATATATAAGCATACTTGTCTGCATTTTACTTTTTTTAAAGACTAACTTTTGATTTTATATATACAGTTTGAGTTTATATACAAAAGTATACATTTTTGTATTTTTGTAAAGTTTTTTTTTTTTTTTTAAGAATTCTCAAATTTTTTAAAGCCTACAGTTTAAGAGCTAACGCATAATTATCAGTCTAGTACAATTGTAATATTAACTAATAAGTGAAGTGTTTGGTCTACATTTGTAAATTCAATAACACAATAAATATTCTTCTAAGTGTAAATATTTCAGTGTCAAAGTAAAAGTTATCCTTATACTGTTGATAATAACAATAAAATAAAAGTAAACTTGTCTATATTATACTTTATATTATATTATACTTTTGAAAACTTTGTTTAGCCATTTCATACACTTTTTTCAAAAATAAAGTTTAAAGACTACAGATATAACGAATTGGTCTAATGCCATTGAAATATGTGATACTGAGTTGGTCTCACAAGCAAAATGCGCGAAAACAAAACAATAGCTGATGCACTCCGTCCCGATTATTTTCCAACAATCACGACCAGAAGGAGGCAGAAGATACCGATGATACGAGAGCGACGGAGAGAGAACCATTCTTCTACATTGGGGAATAAGGCGGAAACCGACGGAGGAAGAAGGCTTCACACGTCGCCTGTCTTTGATAGTGAAACATTTCTCGTGGAGCACTCCGAAACCGCCATTTTGTCATTTCTACCATTCGTTGTGAGGGAGGAATTATAGTTGCGCCGTGCAGTAATGGTTCGCCACTTTTGAGCGAGATGCCGAGCGATAGTGTAGAGAGGACGAATTCGAAGATTGTCGACAGTTCGAGGACTCTCTCTCTCTCTCTCTCGTAATACATTTAATATTTCATTTAACTTTAAATTTTGGGAATATGTTTTAATACATATTCATTGACTATTTTAGGTATTCTTATCACTTATAACAAGAGCACGATGGATTAATATTAAATCCAAACGTTGGTTAACAGTTAAGAATTACAGCTTCATGACAAATGCATTCGTATTTAATATAATTGATATTCATTAATGGTTCTGTAAATAATCCGATCATTTAATATAAGACATCTTTTCTCTCACTTTATATATAAATATTTGTCTTTCGGTGGCGCATGCGCAATTGAAAAAATGAGAAGAAAATATACTATAGAGTGCGTGAGAAGAACAGCACATACTATAGAGGGTGTGATAATACCGATAACTTTCTTAGTGATGAAATGGGGCTAAAAAAAGTTTGAACAGCTTTTTCTTTGCACTCAGTGGATAGATTTTCATGATTCTTTTTGTAAATAATTGCATTTTACGATATCTTTCATGTGATATGCACATATTTTAGGTATAGCCATATTTGTCTGTGGCACGCGGACGCGCGCCGTGATGACAGTTGCATTTTGTGGAAGCTCATTCATAAATTCGTTGATTATTTAGTAGTTATAGCTGTTATTATTATGATTGTTTAATTGCGTATTTGTTTATTTATTTGCCAGTTTGCAAATAAATAAATAAATTGTGAAATTTTAATATATAATGATTAACTAATAAGAACTATAAACAATTGAAATAGAGACATTTAGCAGTATAAATTGTAACGGTATATTACTCCTTACAAGAATAACCTAGCTAACCTAGCGCGAACAGCCCACTCGAACTATCTTAACTAAAATAAATCTAGCGCACTTAGAACTAGAGAGCTTGCGAGCTCTTCCCATGGTCTTGCGTAGATCCCCCGAAGCAGCTGAAGATGACGAAAGGCAGCCTTCTCCTTGGTAGGGACTGCCCCACTGCTCCTAGGCTGCTTGCCTCTTCATGGACCCTCGTCTATGGTCCACTCGTAGTTTCGAACACCTGTAAACAGATAAGAAGACACATGTAAATATCTGAAATATATAAAATAAGAATTGAAAACATGCTTACCTTCTCAAGAGAAAAGAAGACTCTCATCACCTGTACACCCTCGACTTAGAAACACACAGGATGCCGGATACTCGCTGTCATACCTGCAAAATAGATGATAATATGAAATATCGTATCGAATAAAATAAAGAATTGGACTTATAGTTGTCTACATCAGCTGGCATCAAGAAACAGCAGCAGCAGGACACAGACAAGAAAAAACACTCAGCTGTGAGCTCGCACGGCCTGTCCAAAACCTGTAAATAGAAATAATATGCATGAAATAATTATCGAAACTTAAATTACGAAAGGAAAATAGATTACCTTTGCACTCGTCCATCGTAGAAGCTGGTAGTAACTGGAAGAAACCTCTGGAAGCAGAAAGAGAAATCACTAACTACCAGGAGTGATTGACAACAACTGCGCTGCACCTGTAAACACACAAAATAAGCAGAATATTAGCAGCAGATTCTCGAAACTTTCTTTTGTAATGATTAGATCTCACCTAGAAGAAGGAGCAGCAAGAAGAAACTCTCCAACGTCAAAGCAGATAAACAGAGTAAACACTGGAAAGAGCACACCTAACCTCGAAATCGGGATCTGCTCGTATCTCGCAGACGGTTGGCTGCATCGTCTGCAAATCTCCAGCACTTATACAGCTGCACTCACTGAATAAACACTTGAAGAATCAGCACTTCTTCTCGTGTACTTCCTTTACACGAAGAAAATCAAAAAGTGCACTCGAAGCCGCATACACTCACAACACAGAGAGAGACAGAAACATCAGAAATAGCAGCGCGTAGCAGCACAGCAGTGGTCGCGGAGATGCGCGACCCTAGACGAAGCGGAACCAAGGAGGGACAAGCGGGCGACGGAGCCGGGGGCAAGCTCGCGGAACGAACCGACTCGCGAGCACTTGATGCATCGTTCTGTCTGTTCGCTCCGGGACGCCGTTAGAGTAGGACTCGAATCGTCGAAATAAGATATTCGAAATCATTCGTATTCTCATTGCCACGTGCCCTCAAACAGTGTTATCCAGCGAAAGCTTGAGAGGCTTCGACTTCGTTGTACATCAAAAAAGTAAGTTGCACAGATATTGTTGTGCCAGCACTTGATTCCGGTGTCGAGGAATCTATTAATGATGAAAATCTCTTTTTGCTTCCTGTTTTCATTGGTGTAAAAATTTTTTTTTGAACTCGAAGGTGATTGGTAAACATAAGGTAAGATAGATCTGAGCAAATGAGCCACGAGCAATCGAACTATTATGATTATACCACATTGAGCTAATATAGTGTTTCAATCGTTTTATTCCAAAAGTTGTTGGAAAATATATCAGCAGGTTGAGCTATCTATTTTTTTTTCTTCTTCATTCTCGTTGTTTTGTGAGTCTCCCCTCAACTATTCGAATCATTTATCTTAAAAGTCAGTAACAATGGCGAGTTCTGACGAAATAGCATCGAAAGCTGCCGAGATTTCAATACAAAGAGAGCGACTGCTCTCAGTATTCTCGGCCGCACTAACAGAAGATCTGGTAGCCAGTACACAGCGTTGTCACCTGAACAGCGACAGTGACCGACCGGACCACATCGATCGACTTATTAGATTTGACCTTAGAAGGTTATTTGGCAGCTAAAGCGCCCCATGGAACCCTGCAGTAAATAATGATGAAGTCAGGGGAACACATCGAGTATCATTGGAACTCAATGATGTGCTGGATGGAAATCTGTCTTTCATTAGTGAGACAGATGATCAAGACAATCCAGCCGAACAGACTGCCAGCGGAGGTACATCGGTACCTAGTGAAACAGTCTACAGTGGTGGGAGAACCACTGCAGAGGAAACGAGGACACTCCGAACTCTGCCAATTGCCGTAAGTATTCCACTAGTCAGTAATCCTTAATCCTATCCCAGCTATAGGAGAAGAATTGTCTCCATTACGATCAGCTGAAGTTGCAGGCGGCGTGAGAAACCCAGATGTTTCAACCTTGACTCCATGTAAATCGTCCCTTGGAGCAATACCGAGACATAATCTTACAACACAAACAACTTAACCTAGTCTGTATACATCGGGAGGATTAGCCTCAAATCACGGCTCATTAAACTCAAGACACGAGAATATAGCATTGCCACCAAGAACTCCAGCAATTTCGGAAATTCATCGTACTTGTAATACCGAAACTACAGCTAGTATCTCACGAAACATACATCACCCTACCGAAACCTCCAATTACTCAAGATTCGCTAACAACTCATTGTATGGTCAAGTAGAAGAACCTTCGTCGCACCCATTGATGCCACCTTATTTTGGATATAACCCCTACTATCCGATGCCATATGGACAGATACCTTATTGTTTTCCAGTACCGCCGATAGGTTATCCACCCAATACGGCTCCTGCGTCCATAGGAGCACCGCATTTGTCGTTCCAACCGAACTTCTCGAATATTTCGCAGTCACGTGATAACTCCCTGCAACGTGAAACTCGTGCTATCACACTCCTACAAAAATGGAAGTTAGGTTATGCAGGAGAGCTTAAAGAAGACGTCGAAGAATTTATAGTACGATTAAAGGAATGCCAAGAGTGCAACTCGATAAGCGACCAAGAGATCCTCCGCTTGATACCGGTTATTTTAACTGGGCAATCATTATATTGGTCTAGACCTTTGTAAAAGAATTGGGTCTCGGGGAAGACTTTGGAGACGCACTCAGATTGCAATATGGCATTCCAGACTTCCAACTTCGCTTAGCGGATGAAATCAAAGCGAGGACCCAAGGACCGGATGAGCACATCGCGATCTACATTCCAGCTCTAAGAGTATTAATGGATAAGAGAATTCCAAAAATGTCACCACAAGAACAATTGGACAGAGCATATCGAAATCTTCACCCAGAGTGCCTTCGATCGATAAAGAGAGAACAGTTCAGAACCTTTCAAGAACTGCCAACTCTGGGACAACATGAAAAGATTTGTATAGAAAGGAGGAAAGCTTACAAGGCTCCACCTGCCCCGGAAAAAACGATGTTCCCAACAGTGGCCTACAAGACAACTCGAAAAAATAAAACGGTCGCAATCGAATCGCTACAATCAGTAGAGGAAATAGGTGCACCCGGAGTAGCAGCGGTTGCTAGTCCAAATAAGCACCTAACAGTCTCACAGAGCAATCATACACAAGAATCTAATAGGAAACTAGAACAATCGTATCAACCAACCGAGCGATTCAAGAAACGCTCGTTCACTCATCAAGATAAACGGAACGCCAATAACGACGCAGGAGAAACGAAACCCTCTTGAAAGGAGGTAATCGAAAGGAGGTAATAGAAAAAGCCTCCTTGAAACCATTGAAAATCGAGACAACAGCACCTGCTCCAGACGTCTCGACACAGAAATCATATCCTTGCTGAATATGCAAGAAGAACGGATACTGGGCGAAACCTTGTCCAAGCGAAAACGGATTAATCTGTTATAAATGTGGACAACAAGGTGTCACGCTACGTTCGTGTGCCAAGTGCAATCCCAACCTGGGAAACGCAAAAGGAGGAAAAGCATAAGGGCCTGCTTCACCTCCGTAAAGAATTCGGCCCCTAATAAAATGATCATGCCAACTCTCTTTAAAGCAAAAGAGAAAATCGTGAATAGTGGCTATGACAACAAATCGAAATGGCTTGCAGCACCAGTAGGAACATTTGACAATAGATTTTATTTGAACATCGAACTATCGGGGAAAGTATTTCCAACTTTAATTGACCCAGGTTCTGTCGTCTCGTATCTTGGGCCAAAACCAGCAGAACTAGTCAAATCGAAAATCATACCTTCGTCTTCTTGCATGGTCATGCCAAATGGTCAACTAGAAACCGTAGGAGGCTCAATAGAACTAATCTTCAAGATCGACAATGAAGAAAAATTAGTTCAATTAAAAAAATCGAAATCATTGTACTATGACGTCATCATTGGTATCGACCTTCTCGAAATCTTTAAAATGAAAATAGATTTTGAAACTTGAACATGGCAAACACCTCGAAATATCGTGCGACTATTCTACCCTCGTCACACTGATCCCAGTGTATTTCATCTCTCGAAGGAATTGTGGAATTAATACCACAACAACAAAAATCATTAGACATTCTCATTAAAAAATTAACTGTCCCAAGCTTAAAGGATACGCTGGGTGTCGCTCGAATTACTCCTCACCATATCGACGTACAAAATCATGCTCCAATAAAGCTGAGAACTCGTCGTATTTCTCCTAAGCTATTGACCAAAGCGTACGCTGAAGTTGACAGACTACCAGCTGAAGGTGTTGTTGAACCTGCCGAAAGCGCGTGAAGTAGCTGTCCGGTTATACCGAAACCAGGAGATAAGATTAGATTTTGTATCGATTATCGTGCCCTAAATCATGTTACAAGAAAAGACGCGTACCCTCTTCCTCATATGGATATGCTTTTAGATAATCTTCGAAATACGAAATATTTGTCGAAAATAGATCTTAGTCATGCTTATCATCAAATATCCCTGACACAAGCATGTAAAGAAATGACTGCATTCTCGGTACCTGGAAAACGATTGTTCCAATTTACAAGGCTTCCTTTCGGCCTATGCAACGCTCCTGCCACTTTTCAGAGAGCAATGGACAATATCTTTGGCCCAGAATGGCAGCCATCCGTTTTCGTGTACATGGATGAGATAATCATCGCAACAAATACGTTTGAGGAACACCTCCATTGGTTGGACTGAAAACAGATCCAGATAAGATAAGCCCAATCTTGAGTGATCCACCGCCGAAAAATCTGAAACAACTTCATAGATTTTTAGGTATGGTAGGCTGGTATGCCCGATTTATGCCATCTCTTGCCGAAACGAAATTGCCACTTACCGAACTCCTTAAGAAAGGAGTGTCTTGGCATTGGGGGAAAGATCAACAATACGTTTTCGGAACACTGTTGTTACTTCTTACACAGGCACCAGTCTTAGCTCGACCAGGCCCAAACAAACCCTTTTGTCTGCAAACAGATGCAAGCGACTATGCACTCGGCGCGGTGCTCACCCAAGACTTTGATAGAGAAGAACATCCGATAGCATATGCGAGTCGCACATTATCAAAAGCAGAAAGGAACTATACGGTGACCGAAAAAGAATGTCTAGCCGTAATTTGGGCCGTGCAAAAATTTAGAGGTTATTTGCTAGGAGAGCACTTTAAAGTGGTCACTGATCACAGTAGTTTGAAATGGTTACATAACCTCAAGGACCCAACTGGCAGACTAGCGAGATGGGCCACTGCTCTCCAAGCCTATAACATGGAGATAGCACATAGAGAAGGAGCACTCCATAAAATTCCTGATGCACTATCTCGACTAGCTGAACAAGCATTCAGCATTGCTACTACTGAACAAGTGGAAAGCACTGATTGATACGCCTCTCGAATACAAGAAGTCCTCAATAATCCAGGAAAATTTCCAAACTGGAAAGTTGAAAAGCAACGCTTGTATAAACATCGTCCAGACCCATATATCGACCCAATTATGGGTGATTTAGACAGCTGGAAATTAGTAATATCGAAACCGGATAAAGAAAGAGTGCTATTTGAAGTACATAATACATCTCAGGCAGGCCATTTAGGTATTGAGAAGACCTATAACAAATTGGCTCAACAATATTTTTGGCCAAAAATGAGGCAAGATGTTATCCAATACGTGAAGCAATGTACAGAATATCAACTGCACAAAGTATCGCAACAAGCTCCTATGGGTCTAATGGGAAAAAGACACCTAGAGGGACCATGGTCAACGATATCAGCTGATATCATGGGACCATACCCTCCTAGTAAATCGCAATTTCACTACATATTAGTTTTTCAAGACCTATTTACGAAATACATAGAAATAAGACCCTTACAGAAAGCAAACGGGCCTAGTATCGTAAAAGCTTTCGAAGAATTGGTAGTTTTCCGTTGGGGATGTCCCAAATACTTAGTCACAGACAATGGGACAGAATTCGCAAATAAACTAATGTCATCCAAACTAGAAGAATTATGGATCATACAAACGACCATTGCCCCTTACCATGCACAGGCCAATCCTGTGGAAAGGGTCAATAGGATTATAAAAATAATGGTTGCCATTTTCGTCGATAAAAACCATAAAAATTGGGATATACATTTACAAGAATTCCCGTTCGCTTGTAATACTTTGGTGCATTCGTCTACTCAACTAACACCGGCCTTCCTCAATTTAGGGAAAAACCCGCGTATTAGTTGTACTCTTAGGCAATTACTCGAAACTCCCAATGATTATGAATCCTTACCTCTCTCAAAATGGACTGACAGACTGACACGCCTCCCAGCCATATACGATTTAGTTCGAAAAAACTTAGATAAAGCTAATAAGAAACAAGCTTTACTTTACAATAAGAAAAGACGCGAGGCTGCCTTCCAAATAGGAGATCTAGTCCTTAGGAGAAATCATGTACTCTCCTAAGCGGCAGATAATTTTGCAGCCAAACTCGCGCCAAAATTCGTAGGTCCATGTAATATCGAACAAATATTATCACCCGTCGTATATGAACTGAGAGACGTAGAAAGTCAAAAAGTCAATAAAGTCCACATTACGGACCTTAAGCCCTTCGTCGCTAAAATCGAAATCCTTAATTTATTGACAGATCCAAGAACATCGCGTCATGCAAGGACACGGAAAAGGAAGAGGTCTGCGACTGGCGACAATCTTTCGTCGTCCGGGGACTCCGACGTTAGTCCCGATAGTGGGCGGTCGCGCTACCATCTCCGTGACCGAAAAACGCCGGATCCTCGAAGATCGTCAGACCCAGCCTCCAACCACGGTCGCGTCAGCGACGTCAGTAACCACGCAGGTTCTGCAGAGAGGCATAGGTTGTGACCGGGAAGCCCCACGAGCGGAAAGCGGCGCCGTGGATGGCCCCGAACGAAGCGGCTTCTCGCCGATAGGTAGCCGTGGGCGCGGCTTCGTGCCGACAGGACACTAGGTGCTAGGGCAGAAGGAAGGAGGGAGGCAGAGCAAGGCACTGCAGACTGAGTTCGACCTCGAACGCACTCAGAAAGCCCTCAAAAATCTTCTGGCGCTAGATCGAGCTTATTGTCCTTTCCCACCGTGCAGCGAGTACAGTGGATATAGTATCCGGCAAAGTAGTTGTAAGAATTCCGAAACTAATTTTAAGCGACATATCGAAACTAATACTAAGTATCCTATCGAAACGTACATTAAGACCTCTACCAAAACTAACAGCACTAACACTCCTAACGAAACTAATTTTAATCCTATCGAAACTAACCCTAAGCCTATGCCCCGTATCGAAACTAGTCATAAGAAACCGCCCTCAACCACGTAACGGGAAGTTCTGCTACCGGTGTGGGCGGAGAAACCTAAGTGCGGCTACCTGCAGTTATTGTAAGGAATGGAAGCAGTCGGTGGCCGTCGCAGCCACGTCTCAGCCAAGACAGGCGCCACCAATGCGGCTCCCTGCACCTAACCTCCCACGTCGCAATCAAGAAGCAGGCGGGAATCCAGACGCCGCCAATATAATGCAGTACCCGACCATGACCTCCTCAACACACCCAGTTATGATTGTCATGCCAGGAGCCACGGTTTACTACAACCAAGATAGACACCAGCAATAGATGCAACATTAGTATCTCGAAACAATTATAACCTTAATCCTAGCGAAACTAACCTTAAGCCTACCGAAACTAACCTTAATCCTAGCGAAACTAACCTTAATCCTATCGAAACTAACCATAATCCTATCGAAACTAACCTTAATCCTATCGAAACTAACCTAAATCCTATCGAAATTAATATTGATACTATCGAAACTAACCCTAATCATATCAAAACCAACCTTAAGCCTACCTATCCCCATCGCAAATTGAACACCTAGCAAAATGCTAGACTTGAATTCCCTAGAAACTTAACAAATACCTAAGGCTATATCGATATCACAGTGTTGAAAACTTTCGGAAACTTTCGTTAAATGCTCGCGGGTTAAACACTTCGAAAGCAAAAAGATGTACTCGTTGCAAGCATCAGAATCAACCTCGAAATTTGCGGTACAAACCGCGTATAACTCATCATGCCTCGTGATAAGCACATACAATGGCCCGCACAATTAAATAATATCATAGCTAAAATATCCCATATTGTAATAAGTATCTCGAATCACAATAAATGTCAGTGCAATTTATGCACTGATAAAAGGCAATAATACCATCGCAATCGTAACTTCGTATAAATATTAATCGAATTTTCGTTTGTATTACTTAACTAGCTCGAAAAGATTCAATTAAAAATTGTATTAAAATCGAAATTGTATTAGTAGAAAGTAAGTACACTCATACACTGTCATACACAACAAGTTCAATCAAGAGAACAAGAAGAGTGTCACTGACAAATAATCGAATCGAAAATTAATTTTTGTACCTTGAAAATTTCTATTTTTGTATGAAATTGTATAAATAATACGTCAATCGTATATATCGCATAGATAACATTCTTATATTTAGTACAAACATATAGTACAAACATATATGAAAGTTATATCGTTATAAATCATTATAAATCTATCGAAACAATTTTATTAGTAAGGATTAGCTAGTTGCGAATCACTTTAGGAGGCGAGCCCCAGTCGGAAATCGCGTTGCCGCGTTTCTTTTAGGAGGGGGGAGTTTGTAACGGTATATTATTCGTTACAAGAATAACCTAGCTAACCTAGAGCGAACAGCCCACTCGAACTATCCTAACTAAAATAAATCTAGCGCACTTAGAACTAGAGAGCTTGCGAGCTCTTCGCATGGTCTTGCGTCGATCCCCCGAAGCAGCTGAAGATGTCGAAAGGCAGCCTTCCCCTTGGTAGGGGCCCCCACTGCTCCTAGGCTGCTTGCCTCTTCATGGACCCACGTCTATGGTCCACTCGTAGTCTCGAACACCTGTAAACAGATAAAAAGACACATGTAAATATCTGAAATATACAAAACAAGGATTGAAAACATGCCTACTTTCTCAAGAGAAAAGAATATTCTCACCAACTCTGCACACTCGACTTAGAAACACACAGGATGCCGGATACTCGCTGTCATACCTGCAAAATAGATGATAATATGAAATATCGTATCGAATATAATAAAGAATTGGACTTATAGTTGTCTACATCAGCTGGCATCAAGAAACAGCAGCAGCAGGACACAGACAAGAAGAAACACTCAGCTGTGAGCTCGCACGGCCTGTCTAAAACCTGTAAATAGAAATAATATGCATGAAATAATTATCGAAACTTAAATTACGAAAGGAAAATAGATTACCTTTGCACTCGTCCATCGTAGAAGCTGGTAGTAACTGGAAGAAACCTCTGGAAGCAGAAAGAGAAATCACTAACTACCAACAGTGATTGACAACAGCTGCGCTGCACCTGTAAACACACAAAATAAGCAGAATATTAGCAGCAGATTCTCGAAACTCTCTTTTATAATGATTAGATCTCACCTAGAAGAAGGAGCAGCAAGAAAAAACTCTCCAACGCTCGTATCTCGCAGACGGTTGGCTGCCTCGTATCCAAATCTCCAGCACTTATACAGCTGCACTCACTGAATAAACACTTGAAGAATCAGCACTTCTTCTCGTGTACTTCCTTTACACGAAGAAAATCAAAAAGTGCACTCGAAGCCGCATACACTCACAACACAGAGAGAGACAGAAACATCAAAAATAGCAGCGCGTAGCAGCACAGCATTGGTCGCGGTGATGCGCGACCCTAGACGAAGCTGAACCAAGGAGAGACAAGCGGGCGACGGAGCTGGGGGCAAGCTCGCGGAACAACCGACTCGCGAACACTTGATGCTTCATTCTGTCTGTTCGCTCCGGGACGCCGTTAGAGTAGGACTCGAATCGTCGAAATAAGATATTCGAAATCATTCGTATTCTCATTTCCACGTGCCCTCAAACAGTGTTATCCAGATACTCGTGAATACATCGTAACTTCGAATTTCGGGCTTCACCTTGAATTCGCCACCCGGATCAGGGGTCTCGCGACTAGTTAGTAGGACTTAGTATTCATTCGTGCCGAGAAACAAACTCGGCTGGTGCTCAACTGTTAAAACTCATGTCGTTGATTTTTCTTCGTTCTTTGAATAAATATTAATTCAATTATTTTTGTCTTTATATTAATTGATCAGTGAATTATTTAAACTCTTTCCCATATACTAAGTGAATACTAGTAAGCTTGTTTAAGTACTAATTTGAGTTAGTTAACATAACTGCTATACCTAACAGCAGGTATACAGTTATAAAATATTGCTAAATTAATTATTCTAAGTAATACATTAATATTTTATTACTCATTAATATAGTTATTAACCAGTGCTAATGATAATGCTTAATTTTCATTCTACTATGAGTAGTATAATTCCTACTATGGAGAGACATAACAATGACGTCACACTGTCCCGTAGCCGGATTTGTTTTGTTTATACTTGAGATAATCTTAATTGTGTATCTACATAAACATGTATCTTTTATTTATACAAACAAGTAATTAATAATAGATCCAACCATGTGTGTGATTAGTGATCTAGTTGTGTAGCATGATGCCTTGGTTCGGAGGAGACTAAGTACAGTGAATTATTTTGTATCTGTGTTTGTAGGTTGCTTGATGCTGCGTTTATCACAGACATGTTTGTGTTAAAGTCGCCCGTTATGATGACATGTGTGTATTGGGGCAAAAAGGAGGGGAGTGCATCAAAGAACACTTCGGGATTTGAAGCGTATGGGCGTCTATACACCACCGAGAAGAGTAACACGTTGTTTCCCGTTTTTAGTTCTAAGATGAGAAACTCGGGCGCGTTTAGAAAACATTTCTCGGAGGATGCCAGCACTTTTACAGGGAAGTAGTCGCGCGCATAAACGGCAACGCCCCCTCCCTCTTTACCAACTCTATCGTGTCTGAAAAAATTAAAATTAGGCATTCTTATTATGGAGTCAGCGTCAAGGTCGCTGAGGAACGTGTCAGTGACAGCCAAGATATCACACGGTGTTTATATATATTTATATATATTATATATTATAATAGAGAAAATAGCGCCTCTAATAGCGCGAAGTGAGTTTTGAGACGATTTACATTTATGTGATAAACGTTTAAATGTGTTGCGTTTGGCTGTGGCCGTCCGTTGTGAGTGAGTGTGTTTTGTGAGGTGTGCGGCAGATTTGGAAACCCTCATGAAGGGCGCGGGGCCGAGGGTAGTGCGGCCAGATCCGCTTCACTGTAGATGGGTGTAAGCGGGCCATTTGCTGTGGCTCGCATATGCACAATCATGTTTCGTACTGACGGCCTGGCATAGTATCGCCTTTTTTGCGCTACATAGGCCTTACCCAACAGTGCATGGATTCGCTTCGGCCACAGTGCACGCAGATACAGCGATGAATCACCGACCTCGCCGATCAACTCGCCGCAGCCTCGACCCCTCAGTTTGGGAGCCTGGGCTATGAAGATGTTGCGCGCATCGGAGCTGGAAAAACGCAGAACTATTCCCTTTGTGCGTGCGTGAGTCGCAGCTTGAGTGAAAGAAGCAGCGCCCGCCGCTGTCGAGCTCGCCGGTAGCCACTCACGAGTATTTATGATGGAGCCCAGGAGCAGCGGCAACTGTAACACAGACGAGACGCTATGGAGGCGTTTTCCAGAATAACCTCTCGTGGAATTCCCGGGAGTAGGACTTCGCGTGTATCTTCCTCTATGTTGGATGACTTGGTGGTAGCATGCGAAGCCTCTTTGTTCTCGAGTGCTTTCACTCGCGACGCAAGCGTAGCGACCTCAGCGCGAGTCTTAAGAATATCCTCGCGGAGCTGCGTCCTGAGCTCGGCTAGCTCTCGCTGGATGTTAGTCGTTATGGACACGGTTATTGAAGACGTGAGCTTGGAGGACCACGCCGTGAACCACTCCGGTGGCCGCTCACCCATGACGGCCCAAGAATCAGACACGGCTCCACTGGGCCTGCTCGAGGTTTGAAGCGCGCGTGGCTGTTTGGTGGTCTGAGTATCGGACGGAGAAATGGGCGAACCTTGCCTCTTCGCCGAATCAGTAATAGAGAAGGGCGTGGTCAGGATGTTCACCAAAATGGTGTGGGTAGTGACCTCTGTGATTCTTGGAAAGTACTGTTTGGGCTAGGTGGAGAAAAGTACGGTGAAGTGGGCTGTAGAGGGACGTGAAAAGGGCAGCCAATAGAGGTGAATTTAAGGTGATAAGGTATGTTTCACCTGTGCGCAAAATTATGAGTAAGAGCTGCCACACTAAAATTCGCGAGAATTTTTGCAAATTACTTGCCGACCCTAACCTCCAAGAAATGCCAGGTACAAATGAGGTTAAAAACTCACTGGTTTGTTGAGATTTTCACTCTGTCCACTGCACCACCGATGGAGGGCCTGTTTATTGTGTAGATTCAGCAGTTTTTGACTTTTTTGTTTAGATACAGCTCACAGCAACACGGATGAAAGCAGGAGCACATGCCAAGGCCAACCGTCAGTGGATCCAGAGAGAGAGAGAGAGAGAGAGAGATAGAGAGAGAGAGGCTACTAAGTGATGGGCCCCCGGTCTTGACGTGTCGCCGGTCCAAGGAAAAATGAGCAGATATGCGATTATCGTGTGTTTATATTAAGATTAATCTCGACCGTTACGTATGGGCGTCGATGTATAGCAAATCTCGTTTAAAGAGAATGAGACTCGAATGCAGTTTTAAAGCAGCCTAAATGAAATATTTTGTTACTATTATTTTTATATCAATTTAGACAGTTAAATATAACTTAAATTAAAGGTTGGGTAAGGTAACAATGAAATAATGATAACAGGTTTATATTTTACTATAAAATAATCTTAATAAAATAATTTCTATCACATCGCCGTTCTCTATAGTACATACAAAATTCAGAGTAATAAAAATATTCACTTATTATACATGCATACATACATACATTTTTACATCTTTGGTTTGCTCAACTTATTAGATATTTACAAAAACAAATAATTTTCTTATCATGTACATCAAATCAGTTATCGCTTGAAGCCAAAAGGTAGCGAGAAAGTTGGCGAAATGTAACGTCTTTTTTTCAAAACTACCGCACAAGTTTTGATCTCGTCTTTTGTAACAACGTCGGGCGCAGGTGTACGTCCTACAGCTTTAAATTTTAGTACAATTTCGTCTTCATTCGCTGTTTCATCGTCAATGCTAATGTTATTACGATCAAAAACGCGAACGATCAGGTCCTTTATACTATTAAAATTTATTTTTAAAGAATTTAAATAATTCAAGCAAATACCCTTCACTTTACACATTTCGAAACTGTCCCCTGTAGACAGTACTAAGCCTTTGAAGCCATAAAACTTTGGCCCTCCAGAAACAAAAGTTTCTATGTACGCGTCGAGACCGTGGCACTTAAGCTCGTCGGTCATGTCACCTAGCAGGGTCCTCAATGCAGGCCTGTATTCGTCTTTGGAACGTTCGTTGCATATAAATACACAAGAATCCGTATCGAAATAAATTACACGCGATCCTAATTTTTCTAAATCCGTGTATAGTTTAAGACGAGCCTGTGCAGTGGTATAAGCCGCGATCACAACATTTGTATTAGGAGCCGGCTCCACGGCCTCTTCCCTAAATTGCCAATTCGCATAAAAGATCGTCTTTAACGAGCAGTAAGTCAAATACTTCTTTTTCGGGTCTGATTAACAGTTTAAGCAGAGACTCGCGAGTTTTTATTATTTCAGTCTGTTTCAAATTGCTACGCTGACCGAATTTCCCCCAAAAAGAATTTAAACACAGTTTCACGACGGCGCGTAAGCCTGAATTTTTTTCTATCTTATCGCGCTGTAGTTTAATACCCTCGTCCCGCTCGTATTCGAATAAATATTTCTCTTTATCACTTTCGTCGACGCAAGATGACGGCCAACTACTCGCTTGCTGTTTTATCTGAAGAAACGAATTAACGTATGAAGCAAAGAGCCATCCTTCACCCGTAGCCTGATCAAACTGTGTTATTTTATATTGCCAAGTAACATATATCGCGGTTATGCGGTAGCCTAGCTGAACGGCTTTCCAAATTTCATCGACTACCCAAGTCCCCGTGAATTCTCGCTCGGTAATATCATCATGATCGCAATCACCTGCTCGACTTTCTTCGCAGCAAGATCTGCATAGCGCGAAAAGTAGCCGATTATGCATTTTTACCGGGAGTAAAGGGAGAAACAAGTCTCGAGGTGGTAAAATTTTACGTTTAACCAATCCCTTCACACGAGTTAAATCGTAATTTTCACCGGTTATTTCCTTACAGTGTGCCCCTACTAGAATACGCGGATGTCCGCGCGGGTATCGAGCTCTTTTACACACGTACGGATACAAAGAACATATGTCCGTATATTGTATCGTTCCATTTGGTTTAACTGTATAGTAAGTTATTAAATTTTCGGTGCGACCGCCGTAGAACGCATCTCGCGGATTCAATGTAATCTTATTTATTAAGGGGTAATTCGCCACGTAATTCGCGATATCGGGATTTTCAAGTTTATGACAATCGAATTCGCATTCCCAAATTTCATGCACATCATACCCTCGGCTCTTAATTCTTTCAATTTTTACACGCGTACTTTTGAAAGCTTCGTTAAATGTTCGATTGAAAACGGTCTTCTTATCGCGATTGTTTTCAAAACCTACGGGGCATCCGGGCGTATAACATCCCTGAAACTCGAATACAACGGGTTTATCATCATTTCCCACCGCGGATAAGTATCCATCTACTAAGAGGCCCTCGGGTAGCATAAACTCACGCGCTCTGCTAGCGTGTATTATATCGCGGCCAATTTCACGCTCGCTCTGCAACAGCCACTCAATTGATTTTTGTGAGTGTCAATCGGCGCGTCTGTAACCGTTTGGCGGAATAATACCTATTGTGTTTGGCGCCAGAAACTTTTTTCTAAATACATACGACCACGCGGATACAATAATAGTTGCAGAAACAAAAGGGTCGGTATCTCCCACTTCGAGAAAAATCTTTCTAAACGCGATACATGCCCGTCGTAAAATTTCAACGTTCATACGACAATATTCTACAATTTCGTTTCTGATAAGTTGCATCTTGACGCGTCTCGAAATCATAGAAAATAAATAAATTTTTTTTTATTCGCGCGAGTTGACCCTGCGAGTCTCTTATTGGTTGCATATAACATAATTCATTGACGCTATGACGTCGCATACAATATTTACACCAATTAATACCGCACTCGTGCGGTGCGCGAAATCTGTTTGTGACTTTCAAACATCTTTCGCACACTTTAACTACGTCACACAATTTTTTATTTTTTTTTCTTATAAGACCCATCTCGTTTATGATTATCTAAACACCGATTACCGTAAAAATTCCTATTATAATCTACGCATTTAATAATTTCAACGTTTCCCGTATTACATCTGGGTGAAACAAAACAACTCGAACAAATTGTTTTGCACTGGTGTTGCTCTATATGATGGTATCTTTTGTTGCAAGAAGAGCAAAAAAATTTCGTTTTTATAACGCCTTGTAAATTTAATATAGTTTCAAAGTGTCTTGCGGTCTGATCATAACACAGATTTATGACCCCCCTCAAATCTATACCTGTTGTTCGTAGTGTCGCGCGACCGTCAAAAAAAGGCTGCTCGCCGGACCCTAATGATCTTTTGTCGAACACAACTACAGCTATAAAATAATTTGAGTAATAGGCTTGAAATTTTTCAAACTCGTAAAAGCCGCAGCCGTCTCGGGGTACGCGTACATTACGCGTCTTTCGGCACGTTCTTTTTGCAGCTTGCGCCGACCATCGCGAATGCATCCCCAAACGCGTCGTTTTTCTGGTGAAGCATTATTGCGTAAGGCAATGTGAGCTTCGCCGACTACTAGCGCACGCGGTAAGCACAAGTTGTCGTCGTTTCTTATCGAAACCATTGATCTAAGCGTTACGGCATCGATTGTGAAATTTCTAGTTCGCCGCGCGCCTGATCCGATGGGCATTTCGATAATCGGAGTTTTTAAAATAAAAGTATTATCGATAATAAAATTCTCATTACTCTGTGTTAAACTGTTAACCAGTCCCTAGAGATCTTCGAAATAAAAGGTTCTTACAGGTCTTAAGGATACGCCACCCGCTCCATGCGCGAAATTTTCGCTACTAATACTTACGCCAATTAAATCGTTTTCATTACGTGGCACCGTAGTTAAATACGCATAAATATCCCTAATAGCACTTTCTAACCATATTATGGGATTGACGCGCCCGGCAGGTGGTTCGTTTATACGTATATTTGTTCTTTTACCTGTCATACGAAACTTTTGAACGAATTCCTCGAATTCTTCTACGATCGTAAAGCGCTCGCCTGGTGGTCTTATGTCGTTGTCTACGATAGTAGGTTCGGAGCCGCAGCCGCCTCCTATCTGCATGGCTTCCTCGCCGTCGCTCATAGCAGCTTCGGTCGATGGATGTTCCTGATGGCTTGAGCTGGCTGTGGCGAAAGCGCCGCTGACGGGGGCAGCGATGACCAGGTGGAAGACGAGGTGTCTGTATCCATACTGGACGATACGTCGTCTTGTTGATCAGCTGTAATTATTAAAAAACGTTTTAACTAATTATCGGTAAAATAATGCACGTGCATGATTCTGCGAACGTATACAGCCAAGTTTCCGTTGCTATCGATATCCGAAACATCGAGTCCGGTACTACTCGCGAGTCTTGTTCGATTTACTTTTTTTTTTAAATAATAAATAAACATTTTTTTTTATTTAAAAAAATAATAATTTTTAATAAAACTTACGTTCGTTAACGCTACGATTCAGAATATTGGTTCCCTCGACGGCGCTGTAAACCAAGCGCAGCCCGTTCTCGATGTTATGGTATTCCCTTTCCCGAGGTGATGTCCGACGATAATAAAAATTATGCAACAGCTGTGATCGCTCCGGCTCGATGACGCCTTCGGTGCTCGTCGAAGCTCCGTCCGCTCGTTGCATCGCTCTCATGACTGCAACGTGTGGTTCTATATATGTAGACATGACTGAGCGCCGCACACGTAAACCGAGCGGCTGATCGTCCAAGACTTCATCGTCGGATGAAAATTGATACGACGACGATGTAGCCGAAGAATGAATGCTGATGTCACTCTCAGCCTCGGCATTTTCTATATCCACAGCATCGTCGACGTTGTCATCGGCATCTTGCTACACCGTGCGGCTCAAATCTAGCGGCACCTCCTCCTCGTTTTCGGAAATATCGGGCTCGCTTTCGCTTGTCCCGTCATTTGCGAGATTACTCGGTACGGGGTTCGCACGCTCGTCTTCTTCTTCTTCATCAGAAGCAACGTAAAAAGTCTCAGTCCCCGACTCCGATATCGCGGGACTGTCGCTTTCGTCCATCACCAACTCCGTTGTAACGTCGTGCGCTCCTTTAGGAAAATTTTAAAACTTGATCACATGGTAAATAAGTTACCATGCGCGCTTTTGATTAGATCACTAATCAATATCGATTAAACTCACCCATGGTAAAACAGGTCACTTCTCTAGCTTAAGAATAAATGAGTCAATACCAATGACTGGTCATACTATACAGATATACAGTTGAGTTCATATAAGCAATACATATATATATACTTCGATAATTTTACAATACTTTATAAGTTTCATATGGATAGATGTTGCGTATTTCTAAAAAAACAAATGGGCGGAAGGAAATTTCCTATGAAATTTCCCATAGTACCTGCGAATCTCTGCACAACAGTAAATGTCTGACTATCTAAAAATTATACGCATTTTTATTCTTTTTGTTATATTTCAGTTCTTATTTTTAGTCTCTCGAAATCTTAAACGAAACCCAATAAACAATAGTCCCTTTTTTTATTAGCAAACGAAAAGCAGATGCCTAGTTGCAATTTAAGACGAAGTGAAGAGAGGCGACGCTCATACACAAGCGATAATATTAACAAACCAAGAAGAGCTTTTCAATATATACAATGACTAATATCAATGTCGCACGAGGCGCGCCCTACGTGCTAGATGTATATGCAAAACCGATGCATAGAGAATTTCTTTCTTCCCATTTATTTATACTAATCTAAACTTTCCAACCATCTTTAAGTTATAAAATATGCAATAACAAATGCCAATAAGTTGAAGTTAAGTAACCGATATTCGTTTTATTTTATTTCAACTCATACTTTTAATAGTTTTAATGTATAGATATTTTAACATTATTTAACGTTATTTAACGTATAAAAATTAGTATGCAGAAATTAATAAATATTACATATATATAATATTTAGTGTTACACAAAATATTAACGTTAGCAATTATGTTTATATTAAGCAATAATATTAATAATAATAATAGAAATAGTGAATTTTGTTTTCAATAGCTATTTAATAAATATTTAGAATAAATATATAGGATACGAATTTTAGCAGAATAGTAATAACCATTTTAACATATCTTTATTACCAAAAGCGAGCGGTGAAAATCACAATAATAAATAAATAAAGAATAACAAATTGTAACCAGTACATGTGAAATTGCATTGTCATTTAAATTCGTCTTTAATTATTCTAAATTCAACGATACGATCATTAAACACTATATATATAGTTAATTTATATTCAATATTGTTTACAACAATTACCGTCATTTATTTTAAGAACCATTTATTGCATTATACAAATTACACC
>UELU01145977.1:0-30558 GCA_900490025.1 Megastigmus dorsalis
GTACAAAATTCTCTTAGGTTAGAAAACCCCAATTTTGATGTATATATTAACAGTCGTCGATGCCGCCGCGGGCCGCATACTTGCCTGTGACGCGCTGACGCGCGCCTTGATTTTTAAATGAAAGTTGTATAAAGAAAAAAATCCCTAGATCTCTTGCGCAGGCGCAGATATTCGCTTTTGAATCTTAGTGATCATACTCTGTTAACAAAATTATTTCTTTATTGCTAATAGTTATAATAAATGCCAAAACCCAGTGCATATATGTGAACCGCAAAAATTTGGCAAACGTTTCATCATATTTATGGATCTTTAAACAATCTTTAGCGTAAACGCAAGCCACTCTACTGCGAAATTGAATAGCTACAACTTTTCGATTTTTTTCTGAAACGATACGCTACTAACAAAACGCAGTTTTGAGGTATTTTTTTCATCGCGATTAGTTAATGTTGGCCGCTGAGTTCTTGTATCCAAATTATAGTCTTTTGAATTGGAAGGGTAACTCAGTTGGGATCATCGGGATGCCAGGAATTATTGCTATTTCATCCCTTTGCAGGGCCTGCGAGAATAGTAGTTTCTATAATATTATTTCGTATAATTTTGATTTGTAACCTGGTACATAAATAAATTAGGGGATTAATATTTCTTAATAGAATAATAGGAGCTTATATTATTTGCAAAAACGAAACCGCCAGTAAGAATATTCGTTAAAAAAGATTCAATACATCAAGTACAAAAAATTTTACTCAAAAACGGTTTACTCCATACCGAGTTTCATGCTCCTACGTATATCCTCGGCGACAATTGTTTAGGTACGTGTTCGCTACCAGCTGTGCGTCGCTGCCTGGTGGCAGACACGCGACTCTGCTTTCCTACGCGGCACGCCGTTGTTCCCCTATATTACTACGCTACGCGTATGTAAAATAGTCCCTGATTTATTTTTTTAATAATTTATGATATATTTTAATACAAAACCTAGCCTATGTTACTCCACGATGCCAAAAATGTATCTTATCAAAATTTTGTTGTAATCGGTTAAGTAGTTTTTGAGATTTTGTGACGTGTACAAACAAACGCTGTCTCTTTATTATATTAGTATAAGATATTGCACTTGGTCATACCAGTGTCTAGTCGTATGTAAAATATGAGTGACCATGAATTTACAACAATCATCGAAAAATTATTTGTTGTTTACACAATAATTAAAGATATCAATTATGTTTGTAAAAACATTATCTATAAAAAACTTTAATAAACTAGAAAAGTACTTGCACAAGCGCGTATAAAATAAAATGCTCTGATTTTTTGTTTGATAATACGCATTCAATATTCAAAGGAATTAACCTTACCGTAAATTAGTCCATAAATGAAAACTTAAATGGCGTAATTAAGTTATTAATACCACCACATAATTGATAACAGCAGAATACTTCTGATTATTAGTAAATACAAAAATCTTTGAACTCATATCTAACTTTCTTTCTCAACTCCATTGATTATCCAGGGTAATTTAAAATATTTGAAGAATTTGTCAACTGGCGATTTATCTTCGTATTATTATCTTTAAGTACAATTGATTAAAATATTAGCCCTTGGGATTTATATGCGATCGATTTATTAATGAATCGTTTCAATCTAATATTCATTAAATTATGTGTTTGCGTTGTGTACGAAAAATTCAAATTTTACAATTATTATCTATACTGCATAAATCTATTAGTGTTTGATACTCATTCAATCTGCAAGAACGATTGTCACTGCAATTATATTGAAATAGAAAATCACAAGAAATAAAGTTTCCATCCACGTTACTTCAATTCTTGGAAACAGTGACAAACTCATGTTTTTTCCAAGCGTCATTTGCAATGAATATTGCATTATGAAAAGGGAAAAAAAAATTTTCTGTTTGATTATTGTCTATGAGCTTTAATTTTGTATCAGAGCACAATGGGAATGCGTGCGAAGTCGGTTTCTGAAGTTGAAGTAAAAAAGAAGCGAATCTGCATATCATTAATCATACTCCAGTCAAAAACTCATTAAGCAGTTTTGTCTCTAGGTAATTAAAAGATTTCATTTTTGTTTTGATGATGGGAAAATGAAAAATTTTCCAACTTTTTGATGTTTTTTCTCCTCCTGTATTTTTTTTAATGCAAGACATTAAAAAAAATCATAAGAAAAAGATAATTTATACCTGCAGCATTTGCAATAATTAATTCCATTAGAATTAGAATAGATGAGACAACTATTAAATACTTATACGCCAAATAAAATTATTGATTTTTATATAAAATAAAAATCTTACAAATAAGAAATTTAAACGATAAGAATCATGTCATTACCAGAGATCAGTAAATATAAATGCCATTGGACGTGTTTCGTAGTCCTTTAATTAAAAACGAATTTGCAGGTCGAATCGATCTGTAATGAAAAGACAGCACAATAAAAAAACAAAAGGCTCGTCAAGAGTATTCGGCGCAATTAAATTAATTGGTACAGTCGGTGCCGCCGAAAAGCAAACTCCCCTGCATCACGTACAATGCACGAGCAGCTCCGTTCTTTCTGGTCACCTCTTTCCTGTTGTGCAGTAAACAAACCCATTCTCTGTTTCCGTCCACCTCTCGAGAACACGAGAGAGGTGAACTAGTTGTTTCTTAGAACGCGTGTGTCTGCGAACTCACGAAGGTCAAAGGCAAACACTCGCGACCTCGCCAATATAAGTGATTACTGACATGTGCTCGTGGCAGAATTTTTGTACTTTCTCGCGGTGGTAAGGCCTCAAGGAGCAAACAAAAGGTGGATATAGAAAGCCGATTTGCGATTGTTGCCGATGAAGCGCCACGATTGCACAATTTCCTTATCTATCGGACGAAAGTGATCGCGGTATAATGAACTTTTCTCGTGAACCATAAACGTGCGGCCGCTTGTCGACTGATACGGTGGAGTAAAAAAAAGAAGTACTCTTTATGATAGTCGCACTTATCGCGTGAACGAATGAATAAAAGTGCACTAAATGTGATGCATAAAAATAATTCGTATATGCGTGCGTCTAATATCGCTGAACAAGTAAATGAATGATCATTTCTACTTCTTGCCTATGTTGAAGATGGTCCTTCAATATGGATAACACATTTCATAATTTATTAAAATACCCGAATAATTTATTTTTAACGTACACTCTAGCTTGAAATAGAAATCAATTTTCTATGATTAATTATTGTTATAAAAAAAGACTGCATACTAGAAATAAAATAGTCTTATGATTTTTAATTTGTCGGTTTAAATTTATTCCATGTATTAAATATTTATATTTTCTTAACTGAAAAAATTGTGTTTTTGTATCCGAGGGTAATAAATCTCTACAGTTTTTAATAACATCTTTAAAAGTGTTTATCATTTATTTATACATAGAAATTATTAAATTGGGAAATTCGTATATGCCTCTATCCATAATACATATCTTTTAAATCCTTCTAAAACATATTATGGGCGTATATAAGCTTATGGAGCTAATCATTATTTTATAACATTACTTAAAAAAATTATTACTTTTCAAATTTTTCAATAATCACGCTGAATAGACATATCGCATAAATTTCGCTGTTTCATATATACATCTGTAAGTATAATGGGATGAATGCAAATGAAGACCAGTAATCGAGACATTTTGATTTGTGCTATTTCTATTTCTACTTTTATTTCGATTCAACGTGGAAATACCTGATTGTTTTAAGTTGAATGTTGTATATGATAATTATGTGATAATTATAGCGATGCTGTAATTATTGTTAGAAAAGACTCTTTATTTTCTCATATAAAATTATTTCTTCGATACTGCAATTGATTAACATTTGAATTAACAACAACTAAAATTATAATAATTGATGTTTATTGCAATGTTCAATAACAAAAAGAAGCATTGTATACATTTCTGACTATATCTTAATTAACCTTATAAATAAATTTCACATTAAAAATGGTAAAAACTAATATTGCTTCATGCGTTTAGTTGTACTTAATGATTTATTAATCGTAGAATCCATTGATCTTCAGATTCATTTCGTAAAGAGTTCAGAAAAAATTAAATTTTTCCTTCAATCACAATAGGTGAAAACCACGCAAACACTTTTTACTGCTTATGTCAACGAGAAGTCATGTTCACATGAGATTATTTAGAAAAAATCTTTGTAGAATAATTTTAGTTATGTTTCATAAATACAGATCCATTTAAGTAAATATACGTATTGTTATAAGATTTTAAAATTTGATTCTGTAAATTGCAGTACAATTTGAATTTTGTTCTTAGCAACGGGTGATTTAAAATTAAACCTACATGACTAGCGTATAAATGGAAACTTTTCCGTGGATAAACACGGAACCTAAATGAGGAGTAGCTATAAAACTCTCTCGCTGTTTTCTTTCTTTACGTTGTATTGGATACGAACTGGTCCTTGCAATGACGCACACAATGGTTAGGCTGTGTTTGAACGCAATGTTTAAAATAACGTATATTTTCGAGAATTTTCCTTTTCCGCTCACTACCTGTTCAATCTAAAATGTACTTTTATATTTTTTCTTGCATGCAATTTATCCGCATTTCTATTGATTTATTATTGTTTACACGCCTATACTAGCTCGAAGGCTAAATTTTTTCGCCCTATTTACAGCTTCATTAAATATTTTTATTAATTACACTGTCATCGAGAGCCTTTTTTTAGATAGAAATAAAAATCACGTTTTAATGAACCTGTTTGACGATCGCCGGGTAAGAAAGCGATTTTAATGGCTGTATGGGCAGTGTCAGCAATAAACATTTTTATCGCCATCAATTTAGTTGGAATTTTTGTTAATAGCAGGAAACCTCGTCCAGCTCGGTTGAAAAAATTTGCAAATTTAAATCCTCTATTTTTAAGAAGCTAAGATAATAAGTTTAAACATACTAATGTATTGTAAATAATATTACAAAATCCATTCACAATCATTCGGGTTTTCTGACTGTGAAAGAAGGTACATTCATAGGAAATTCCATATGATAGCATTAGGCATTGCAATGATTATGAGCTACCGATAAGAAAGATACCGATGGTAATATCAACTTCTTTTCATCTTTCATATCCCGGCAATTAATTCTCAATTCATAGGTAGTAGTAAAAAAGTTTTCACAAACGGCCGTTTTCAGATTCGGACTAATCGCATTATCATCTCCGTTATTAAACGTACTATATTTAGTTTTATCGGGTCAATAAAATGCTGTCAATCGATTTCAAGGTATATATTAAGTATACGCTGTATAATAGCCATATAGCTTATACAAAGGTTCAATAAATCATTGCTTAAATGCTCTTTAAATTTACATAAGATTTATTCAATAGGGTTTAATAAAAATCTATCGGCAATTATATAACGATGATTAGCACCTCCAAAGGAATAAATATAAGAATGTTGAAAAAAGTAAATAACCAATTTTTTCGAAATGCGAAACAGTCATTGAATGTACAAACTCAATCAACAATATATCTGAATAAGCGCAAAGTATATATACAAAGTGCAATTTGTAAGTCTAGAAAATGTCGAATGTGAAAAAAAATATATTTACGACTATTAATCTTTTTTTTTTCGCCAATATTATTCTCGCACCCATGCAACAGATACAAAAAAAAGCGTATACGACGCAAGCAAAAAGCCCTGGCGATTATGATGATGATCGGTGTTTCTTAATTGACGCAAATCTACTAAGTTCTTGTAGCTTTACCTGGACGGGGATCTCTGTATACTTTATAGCAGTGAAACCTTTGCGAAAAGGGTCGAGTTGATCGAACGCGCGATAAACTCGAATGTCCGCGAGAACATGTGTCGAGACTTATGTGTCCTCTTTGGTAATTGATGATCTAACCATCCATCGTTTTTTAAGTTGGAGTGTTAATCACGCCGGTTAATTAGCCGTTTAATAGCGTAACGCGTTTAGTAAAACTTTGGATTACGAATCTATTATGTCATGAGCAATGGACATTTTATGCAGTGTTCTTGATTCTTTGCAACAAAAAAAAATCCGGAATGAAAAAGAAGGGAGAATTAGCATTGTAAAAATAATTTCGATATACGAAAACGTTGATTCTAGAATATTCATATAGTCGCTATAATCCGGTGATGGCTCGTAGTTAATTATAATACTTTGTCAAATGGTACATTTATGCGAACTAATAAATTCACGATACTGCCGAAACAGTGCTATGTATCAATGCTTACACCTAATTCAAAATCAACGTTTAAAAGGATTATTCATAATGTATTCAAACGATTTATCTATAATAATAATTAATGTTTTCAGAAAATATTCATCCTGCGCTAGTGTCGCGAGGAAAAATATCCATTAAATAACACGAATGAAATCAATACCAATAATTGCATGCGGGTTTAATAAGTAAAAGTTTGATTTCAAATACATCGTAGATCGATAATGCCGCATCTAATTCATAGGATTGCGTGCAACTTGTCACACGAGTGTTCGTATTTATAGGGGGACAAAAAAAAAGTGTATCAAAAAGTAAGCGTATCAAGGTTTCGCGATTGACATCACGTCGCTTCTGTGATGAATCGCAGGTAAACAGTTGCCGCAGTTTACATAATTTATAAACAATATTTTTGTTTGTCGGGAAATCGTGGATTGGTACTTTTCTTGGACTACACGTGCGATAACTTGCAGCTGTGATTCCTGCGATTTACTACTGATAATGCAAAATATGAAATTTGTTTTGTGGTACAAAAATGTTATTTATATAATAAAAATTGCTTATGTTACGCGTTATCGACAGCGGGCAAAAATAATTAATTATGTTCAGAATATTCTGTCTATGTTTGGTGCAGATTCATGCAAAACATACCAACCTTCCGCGCTCATTATTGTTGTTCGAATTTTTAGTTTAAAGCTGTCATTTGAATACCTTAAAGAGAATTTGTAATATCCTTTAAAAAATTCTTGTTAATAATGAATTTCGACATTAAAACCATAGTCGTAAGGCTTAAATTAAAATTATTCTGTTGCATATATATATGCATATATATATGATTAAATTTATTTTTATTCGAGTTTATATCAAGTGTTGTTATTATTCTTCTACGAAGAAAGTCTATATTTAAATAGAACTGCACTTTTGACAAAATCAACTCGTCCAGCTATATCCCCTACGTATAACATGTCTACTTAAACAAGTACCAGGTAAATACTACATTTCCTGACGCGTGAGGCGAAGGTAAACTTGCCGTGTGTGTGTACGCAGTTTTCGCGCGGAACGATGCTATAAAATTTTCTGAGAGATAATAAAAAGTATGTTCGGAAGCAAGCAAGTAGCTATACCTGAGTATACTTGACAATGAAGCGGGTATATATAACCGGAAACGCGAAATTCTTACCTTTCTCGGAATCCATTTGCCGCGAAGATTATTGTGCCGCGATATAAATTTCCATTGCGGTGGGCTCGAGGATCGCAGCAGGTTTTTGATTGTATTTTAAGGCTTTGCTTTAAATAAAGGTTTATCAGCTATTGAGAAAAAAGGTGTACGCGCACTGGAAGATAGCTCAGAAATCTGATCAACAAACTTTAGGTGCATAAACATTAAATGTATTTTCAAAACACTTTGCGCGTATCCCTATTGGTCAGTGTTGCTTGCAAGACAATGCGCCGTAAGATGATTCATTTTGTACGATGCACGTACACTTAACTAACTATATAGATTTTTTAATAATGAGTTAACAATTCATGATGAATTGTTTGAAATTTATAAATCTGTAAGAATCATCGGTATCATTGGCACTATAAATGATTTAAACGTGACCATAGCACATTTCATTTTCTCAGACGTACTTAAACATCTTTTGTTACAAACTCCTGAAACAATAATAAATTTTTTCATCTCCATTGAAGACAATGCGTAATATCGATAGACAACTAAACTTTGGCGCCGATTGCGTATACGACCCTGGAATCCAGAATTTATCTATATAATTATGTTCCGACCGAGAGCAAAAAAGATCAATGGAAAAATTGACGATGAAGACGCACGCGAACGACGAAGACTGAAGAATGACAACGAGGTAAAATGACTAATTCACGCATAATGGAGAATTTCCAAAAATACGATATCTGCCGAACGATCGAGGATTGATTATTCTTTTTTTTTTTTCACGTGTGCGGAAAACTTTTTGCAAGGATATAAATTATATATCCGAGTGTAATCTGAAACGTTACTTTTTACAGCGCACGAAAAACGGACGTTGGCAAAACTACTTTTTTTAGGCACGACCGCTACACGGTAGTGTAACTTATTACATTGTAGAATAGAAACGTTCCATATCCATCGAAAGGCTTCGGAACGGTACACAATTTAAGAATTATAAGTGTTTTTTAGCAATAGCATGAAAAAAAATTTTTTTTTTTGTGAACCATTTTTCTCCGTGTATTTTTGACGGATCAGGACGAAATTTTGGGGATTATTTCATTGTATTATGTTGTATTATATTATACTCATTATATTGTAGAATAGACACTTTCCTATTTTGGGGCATATCTATAGAAAGGATTTGAAATGGCAAACCTTTTTAGAATTATGAGTGTTTTATAGCTATATCTTGAAAAAAAAATTTTGTTAACGAATTTTCTCCATGAATTTTTGACCGATCGGGCTGAAACTTTGGAAACTTATTTATTATATTGTAAAATAGAAACGTTCCTATTTTGGGATTTTCCTAAATTAGCTAAAAATATCGCTTTTTAGGCTTTAACATTAAAAATATTAATTTTTCATTAAAGTGTTAAATATAAAACTTGTAGAACATAAAAAAGCATAACTTTTATCTCCTATAAACTTGTTTGTAATATCAGAAACTTTCATGATAACAATGGAAAAACAATTTAAAATACTTTAAATTAGCTCAAAATGACCTTTTTGGCCTTTAACAATAAAACTATTAATTTGTCACAAAAGCGTTACATGCAAAAGTTGTAGAGCACAAAAAAAAACTTTTCTCTATTAAAAATTTTTTCTAGGAGTGGTTCTTTTCAAAATAACAGTTTAAAAACGATTAAAACGCTAATCTATGTATGAAAACAGTCATGTTTGAAGATAAACTTGACTAGATTTGAAATGTAGTCCATCCTTAAGATACAGCATCCTTGAATATTTGGAAGGAAGCAACAGGATGATGAAAATGTGGTTCCGCGTCAAGTACTAATTCATAGAACAATCAGGTGATGCTATTCAGTAGCACCATCGCTTGAAAAATTGGTCTAGTTACTTGAATACAGCACTATACAGCAACAAAACATAAATAATTATTAGTATTTTATCCCACCAGATGCTTAAGGTCATTTATTTCTAATCCAACTTTAGTGAAATTAGTTAAAAAATCTGTAAATTGAACAAAAATAAGACATTCTTTATTTATATAAATAAAGTGTATTGATTTATATCAATTAACTTACAACGGATAATTTCCAGCTAGAAAAACCATAGTTGCATCCATCGATATTCTTAAAAATACAATTAGTATAAGCAAAGTTCGATCTAACGAAAACTTTTAACTAAATATATTTACAACTTTACAACAATTATTTTCTAATCTCAGCAGCGTCAAGTCTTAATCTCTATAACCAGTAAACACAGTTTAGTAGCATCGTCACTTCAAAAACTGATCCAAGTATTTGAAAACAGTAGCTATATAGCAACAAAGAACAATTAAAATTATAAGTATTTTATCACATCAGTCGCTTAATGTCCTTTGTTTCCAATACTGCAAAATTTTGTTATAAAATCTATAAATTAAATGAAATTAAAAAATTTCTACAAATAAACAACAAATAATGAGTGAAAATAGTGATTAATATGGACCAACTAACTGATTAAAAGGACCAAAAGCGACAAATTTTCGATAACAAAAAAAGTTGTAACCATTGATATTTTTTACGTCAATTATCATAGTAAATAATCAATAACTGAGAAAGAATAAAAGTTTTATTATAATTAAAAGAATAAGAACTTTAACGAATAACACTTTATAACTGATATTAAAGTTACGGTCCATAAAAATACAATACATGTTTCATATTCATGACAAATCCAAGCAGACCGTATTAATTATTGCATTATACATATACTATACAAAAAAATTTCAAATCATATCTAAGTATATTTTTTGTATATTGAAGGTTACTCGTAAACCATAAAAATGATATACAAAATATTTGAAATATTTTTAATTAAGAACTGAAATAAGAGACTTATCTTACCAATAATAGCGATGTCCAGACCCTAGATGTCATGAATATGAATAGGTAAAAGTACGACTGGAAAGTAAATTAGAATGCTACAAACCAACAGCTACAATACACATCAACCAAACATAAACAATTATTTTTTACAACATAGGAAAAAGCATAATGATAGTTTTAAATTAAACCATCGTATTAATTCAAACCAGCTAACTGATTGAAAGAACCAAATGCGACAAGATTATTTAAATAGCAAATAAAAGTAATGACCATTGATATTTTTTAAAATAATATTACAATACGTCAAATTCAATATAAATAATCTTGAACTAAGAAATAATAAAAATTAATTAGAATTAAAAGAATAAAAGAATTTACGATCCTAAAAATATAATACGAAGCTGTTTGCATGCCTTGCATCGCGAAGCACTAAGACTGTTAAAAGTTTAGCTCATGTCAACCTTGACTATCAATCTTACCCTACTTAATTATTCTTCAATACTTTCGGATTTAGACTACACGTTACAAAAAGCAAAAGTGTCAAATTTATATTAGAGTTATCTCATACATAATGACTATAAAAAATATCATATGAATATCTTTAGACATTTAATAATGATTTAATTTAAATTATAAGATAATATATGGGAGCAGGAACAAGAGTTAACGCTTTAAAATGACGTGAATCTTATCAAAACGAAAATCACAGTTTATCAAATGTTGAATTCATTAGCAAGCTAAATCAAAAGAAGTCTTCCCAGCAGCTAATGGATTTTCGATTGGGAAGCTTATTTACAGTCGAACGCACAAACTCGCGCGCATTTATCAACTCATAAACACCTATAATAATGGCTCGATGAAATTATAAATTGCGCGTCTTTCCTAGTATTGTTTATTGTCCTGTGGAAAAATTACATCTTTAGTAAAGAGCATTATGGTTAGCAAAATGGGAGATAAAGAGAAGAAGAGAGAAAACAAACGTGTATATGCAAATTTTGAAGTTGAGCTGGGAATCGTTCAGAATGTTTATATATAAAGGACACGTGTTATTGCGTCTAGATTTGCTCGTCACTTTATCGCGATACAATGTTTTCATGAAAAAACACGGGAAAATATGCCGATAGAGCGGTATTCTTTATATCTCGATACAGTGACGCGCAGGTAACGTGTTGTTTTCAATTTCTACGGATATATACGAATGCGCTCGTGTCCATAAATCTGTTACTTAATAGCAGCCGAAAATAGCTTGAGAAAACCGTTATGAATTTTCACATTCGTATTGTTAACAGCTTACTTGTTATGCATACTTACACGACTGTACTCCGATTTCTTTTTGTAAATTGTCATCTGAAAAACTTTGCATTTTTTGTGGAATGAATCTAATTCATTTAGTCAAATAAGATGCGCTTTGTCTTTTTTATCTATTTGGGATGCGCGAACACGAATTATAATCAAATATAACATTATCTAGGATATGTTTATAAAATATTAAGGTACTCCAAAATAATCCATGTAAGCTTCTACATTTATAGAACACGGAAAAGTTCAGCGTGAAAGTTGCGAATTTTTAGGAACTCAAAACTCTTTGACCTAAAAACTTGCTAAGAAAGTTTAGTAGGTCAAAAGTACCACGGAAAGTGGCACAGACAGCAATGACTATGTTTCGTATTTCAAAAGCATAATATCTGAAAACGCGGAACGAAGTAAAAATCAGTTCACGAAAGAAAATTTGATCATTTTTCTAAAACTTCATTGCAATGAGTTAATCCCGCGCACCAAAAAAATGACTCCCACACGCGGAAAAAGGTTTCCGTACGCCACAAATCAATCGAAGTAGCCGTATGATTAAAGTGAGAAGATTGGCAAAAAAAGGTCTGGTATTCCGAATAACAGATTAACGCAATGACAAAACAGCCGCAACAACCAATTACAGAAAGATTTTTCCGTCGATACACACACAAGGCGGCATAACGTCTCAATTAAAACAGTCAACTTTTTTGCCGACTCGAGCAAATTACACCTCAACTTCCTTCGGCCAGCAAAATGGAAATTTCTACGACTTCATTTTTCCTGGGGAAACAATATTCGCTCTCTCGAGTTCAGCTCGACCCAGCTGCACGCAGGCGTTTCCAATCACTGCAACCTATTGGCCAGGCGTCGAAAAGTTTGATATACGCGTGGATTGCGAAAATACACCGTAACCCCACAGCCCATCGTCGGTGTATAATTTTACAAATTCCCGATCGTTGATTATACCTAATGCGCGGAGCCGCAGTCTGTTTTTCCCCCCCTCGTACAAGACCACACGTGCGACTCTCGGAGAAAATGGATATATCAATGATTATATCTATGCCTGGGATTGGTAATTGGGCTGAAACCGAAGCCCACATTTGTACTCAAAAGTAAAAGTAAAGCCCGTAACGCTTTTACACTAATTTTCCCGTAAATACTTGCTCGTATATCCATTCTCTATATTCAACGATGATTCGAAAAACTTCTTCTCTTCTTATGTCATCGTGCTACTTGTGCGGAGTAGCAAAAAAAGGGTTCATTATATTCGTACATTCAATTATGTCAGCGTTATATACCTCGTTTGAGATATACTGCAATAAATAAATAATCTTAACGTTTCTCGTATTAATTTACTTTTTTTTTTAATTATTTAGCGCTTTATCGGGAACAAAGAATTTTGCTATGAAGCATCGATCCTTTGCCGAGCAAGGTAAATTACTGTCGCAGCTGGTTAAAAAGAGTATGAATTATTTAAGAAACTATAAAGTATGAACATACGACATATTTGAAAATTGGTATGGACCTTAATGAATAATGCGGTAATTCTGTAATAATCATCTTGGTTGATTAACCAATCATAAAATATGTGTTATTAGTTCCATCGGTTTGTCAACATCGGTTAATCGTATCGAAAAAATTCGTTAACTAAATTATCGTTAACCATTCTTCTTTGTCAAGCGCAATTTCCTTCGCGATATATGCAACCATTTGCAATCAAATATTTTCGTATATACTCCACTCTCGAATTATTCCTATAAATGAGACACCAGGACATTCTAATTCTTCTTACATTATAGTCATTATGTAGCTCCAGTTTCTCGGTCGACAAAAAAAAAACAAAAAAAAAAACCAGCAACAAACATAAAATTTCCATTGGCGCGCGCACTATATAATAAAACCCTAGCCAAAAAAAGAGTGCAGCGTCATAGAAACTGCAGCTGCAGGAGATCGCGCGTGTCACGGAAACCACGTCTTCCCCGATATATCCACCGAGAAAACTACCTCCGCACAAGCAGTACACAGCAGCAGCCAAATAACAGAATCGCAGAAATCCCCGCTCCCGGCTGACTAAGGTGTAGAGCGAGAGATGCAGGATCTCAGCGCCGCGGCCGACTGTGTCTCTCTCCCGCGTCTCGCGTGCGTTGATTGGCCAGCGGTACACGTGCCTCGTACCACCACCACTTTTACCTCAGCTCGGCACAGCACAGCTCAACGGAGAGAGAGAGAGAGAGAGAGAGAGAGAGAGAGAGAGTAGTAGGGAAGCGCGAGCTCTTATTTCTCTAGGGAAGGCGAATACCTCGACTCGCCACTTATCCACCGTATCGCATACCTCGCGGACACTCTCTTACTCTCTCAGGACGAGCTTGCATCCAAAACTGTCTCTGTATAGCGCGACAAGTGCCGGTGCACGCACACACACACACACACACACACCTTTCCTCGCGGTATATCATTGCAAAAGTATCTCCGCGGTAAGGATAAGGCGCGCGCGAATCGAAGTCTTTTGAGTTTGACCGGTTGATCGAATATATTCTTGGCTCGTGTTTTATACGTCGGGCGCTTCTAGAAAGCGTCTTCGGTACCCGCAAAGCTCGACTCGCTCTTGTTTTTCCGTTGGTCCCGTCTTCTTTTTTTATCCTTGCCTTCGTTCGATCGCTGGAAGTGTGATTGACTGGTTGTTACGGAAATCATGAAAGACGTGATATCGATCTGGAGCCGGTTGTCCGGACGGCATTACTCGATCGTCAGTCAGAACGGGAAGCTCGAGGAGCAGCAGCAGCAGCAGCAGCAACAGCAACACGAGCAGAACATGAGGGACCAAGAGGATCCGGCGCTTTATGCCAAGAGCTTGCGGCGCAAGTCATCCGTAGTCGTCAATCAATTCTTTAGCAATGCCATACCGATGCACGCGGACGGACGGCCCAAGTGGCCCAGATGTAAGTCGATGAAAAACATTTTTATTCTTTTTTTTTTTGTTCTTCCCATCTTTTGGATTATGCATTCAACGCTCGAATGCTCGATTTTCTTTTTACGAATTGTGAATTGCTGCAGCTTCGAAGTGAATTTCCATTTTCGATTTTTACGATAGCTATATATATATTAGATCGTACATCGCATTCGAAAATTTTAAATAGAATATAACTATTAAATATTTTATCATTGAATATTCATTAAAAGGAATTATAAAAATAATCACAAATATAATTTTTTTTTTCAAATGAATTATTAAATATATATTTAGTAAGATAGCGCTATAAATTAGTTAGTGTACATACATCGAATTTATTTATTTTTTTACACGCGCATGAGGTTTAATACCTAGCAGAATAATAAGTAAATGTGACGGCAGCATATCAACGAAATCATATGTTTGAATGGTTAACGCTATAGCCATCAATACATTGCATTTAAATTAAATTATATAGGTACTTAAGGTACTTTATTATAAAAATAACTGTCATAAGAGTAATAATATTAATTTCTACAACTGTTATTTTAAGATTATTTAAATTCTATTCATTCTGTAAAAAAAGATGATGACGCTTCTTGATTACCTTTCTATTTGACGGCAAATAATTATATACCTTATCAAGCTCGCAATTCTCAGTTTTGTTACTAACTTATGCAATTTAAATCTAATAATATATCGTAGAAACTACTTCGAATTTTTAATGATTTAATTTTTTTTTATCAATCTACCTTATAGAACAATTTTTAAATACTTATTATCGTAGCTAAAACATAATTACTGACATTCGTTTATAAAACTAATATTATTTGAAAATCTCGTTTAGCATATATATAATATAGAAAGAGTAATAATAGTCGACGATTATCTGAGTCGATATCAAAACCGGAAGCAAAACCGTGAAATAAATTTACACACACACTCTTGCACAACGTTTATTAAGTCACAGCACTTTTAGCACCAACTGCACTCACACACACGCACACACACGCACACACTCCTATAACAGTTTCTTCTTCCGCATCAAAACAGAATTTTTTTCCACTCGCACGCGCGCGGCACTTCTGTAATATACGCCGAGAAATCCTTATTATTCCGCATCCAGAGCTCAATTAATGTGACCTTATCAATTAGAATCGGTTGAAAGAAGAAGAAGAAAAAAAAAGAAAAAAAAAACTGGTTCGGCATTATTTTTAATTGCACACGCCTCAATATAGGCCTGCCAATAAAGAGCTGTCTTTGTTTTGCATAGACATAATGTTTATTCCCGAGTATCATTGCGTTACCGATCACAAAGTATAGCGGACCGCGAGATTTTCGCTCTGTATAACGTATGTTTAGATCGCAGGCCGCGCGCCCGAGATCGGTTAGCGTGTCCGCAAACAGTGCGTGCAACGAGGAGAGAGACGCGCGCAGACCCTTTAAAAAAAACAGATTAGATTTTGCCGGTGCCATTGGGTGCAGGGGGCAGTGAAATAGCCGCGCGTCCGTTCAGGTGCGTCTTATACAGCTGAATATTACGGCCGCAGTTGCCGCGAGTGCGTTAACTGTATGCGCACTCGGAGAGGCTCGCGGCGATGTGCTGCGCGTGAGCGCACGCCTCTCCTGCATCGCGAAGGATAACTGCGGGAGTTGCCGCGAGGGAAAAAGCAGTGCGAGAACTTTCTTCTCCCGTGCAGCAGCAGCTCTCTGCCCCTATATTGCAGGAGTGAACGCTTATAAAAATGCTTGGAATTCTCGCCGAGAGAGAAGTGCTCGAGCCCCGATTATACATATAGTATATATACCGACTTCAACTGGTTAAAACTACTTTGCCGAAAGTAAAAAGAGTTTTGCAAAAGTGGAAAAATGGGTTTGTCGAAACGCGCGTATGTGCGAGAATTTTTTCATCACCGCGCGTGTACATCCGCAATGAGTGAACATTAATCGTGGCAATACAATACATAAGGAGGTGTACACTTGCTATAAAGAGCACCACGAGGAACTAGTTTGACCAATAAAAATATACGCGTCGGGAAAGTCGCGCGCGCGCATGGACGCTTTATTATTCCGATTTGATTAATGGATATATATATATATATGTGTGTGTGTGTGTGTGTGTGTATGTATAATATGGTAGATGCGGCCCGTGTGGAAAAATCGCTTGATCAACGACTCTTGGCGCCTGTGGATGCCAACCTGCAATTTATCTGATTTTTTTTTGTTTCATCCCTCTCCATCATCCTCGCGATTTTTTGCGAAATGCAAAATATTTAATTTCATTAATTTTAAATAGAGCGTTCGATATCCGAACGTAATCGGATTTCAGATCTGTAATTATTTTAATTGGAGTTACTTAATCTTGCACGCCTCTTGACGCTTTTTTCTTGCTACCTCCATTGAATAATAGAGCTAAATGCTGGTACTGGTATCACGTTCGAGACAACATGACTTTTTTTTTAAGTATTAATGTAGTACAAGTGTAAAAAATTTACGTTTGAGCGATGCCGATAAATTTTCTCATCGTTGCTTAAAAAAAAAGTTCATTACCATCGAAATCTACGACCATCCACAGAAACGACATAAATTATGGTGCACTCGAGACACAGATACACTATTGTATAGAAGACCCCGCACAGTCACCAATATAGCTTTATCAATTAATTAAACGATCGCCTGTAAACAATTAAACGCTCGCAAGTGCATCGCAAGCAGACGCGACGACCGTTTATTGCAGTATCGCGTATATTCATCTGGTTATTTATCGTTTCCTGAGCCACCAGCAACAGCGACCCTTCCGCATTTTTCCTGCGCAGCTTTTCTTCGCTATATACATACATTGTCTCCTTGATCGCGGTCTCGATTTCAATAATAACGCCATTATCGATGAAAACATTGAGTCGCAGCAACGTCTTATCTTATATAGGTACATAAATTTGATATGCGAAATTTATACTCTGATGCTAATTGTTATTGCCAATTGAAAAATTACGATGATTTTTCTCTAGCTATATTTGCGTGATTGGTGTGTAATTGCTCATTAACGGACAGTTTTATGGAGCAGATAGGTTTTTTTTCAGTATATGTTTTTCATTCGTATACTTTTCTGCGTATTGTGTTAATCACCTGGGATTCGAGCATATAGTCATGAGCTTGCAATAATTCACCAACTTGTACGATAACGATAATTTAATCAGCTTCATAGTTTGTTATATTCTTATTAAAAATCTGTTGATACGACATCAATAATTGTACAATAAAAAATTTGACGTAATGAGCAATTTTTTATCAAAGATTTTGTTCGTTCTTTTTATTGGGATACTATGTTACAATATATATATATGTCAGAATTAAATCAATCATTATTTCAACAGTTATACTCGAAAAAACGATACATATATATCAAATTTTTGCAAAAACCCATACGTCGTTTGTCTCTCAGGAAAAATTTTCCAATCGTTAACCAAAGGATCTAATCGATCGCTCGATCACTCCTACTTCCTATTCCGCGCCACAAAACAAAAACACTACTCGACGAATAGAAACTTTACCGATCACGACAAAAAAAAAAAAAAAGAAACACATTCGCACACTCACACAGATCGACCTCAAGTCATCCTAGTTAGACGCATACAATGACGTGTATATTCCTTTTCCAGAAAACAGAAATCCCCATTCTTCTCGGATAAAAGTCGATCCCTCCCTGACGCACAACTCAATCGGCATAGGTGATCGATCACGTGCTCGCCGATACGCGTCGCATACATATACATATATACACACACGCACTCGGCAAGTAGATACTCGGAAAGCCGCGACGACGACGACGGCAGCGGCGGCGGCAGCATCGAGACCCATAATTTATGCTAATGCGGAGAGAAAGAGAGAAATATACATAGCCGACGAGTGAAAAGTCGCGCATAGGTGGGGTATATATCGGCACTGCGCGACTATTATGACGGTCGAAGGGAATCCCGCGGGCGAGCGAGAGAATTGACCTTGAATACGCCGGCGGGGGGGGGGGGGGGGGGAGGGAGGATATCTCGTGCGGCAACAGCAGCAGAGAAAGAGAGAGAGAGAGAGAGCCACACGCATATATACCTGTACAGGTTACATTGGCCGCGCGCCCAAGAGACTCTCTCATTTGGAATTCACGTGAGTCCGCACGGGTCCAATTGACCGCGGCGCATGAGAATATGAGGACGAGACGCGATTGCGATTCCCTCTCTCTCTCTCTCTCTCTATCTCTCTTTCTGACGTTGGCGCACGTGATAAAACACAGCGATGGTTCGGTGCAGCTGGCGGGCTTTTGCAAAAAATGCCACCGATCAGTCCCGGTTTCGCACGAAATTATCGCTCGCGCCGAATGTGTGCGCAATTATTAAACTTTGAAACATGTCTCTTATGTGTCACGGCGTTAATTCTTATCGACTCGCCAGTGTTCCTTAAACTGAGGATACGGAGAAAAGAGAAAAAGGATTTGAAAAGACACTTGCGCGTGGAATAACCGTTTGCGCTATATAGCCATATATATAAACAGCTTTTCCGATTACTCCTTGTCACTCCCTACTTGGATCTTTAGCTTCGGCAAATAGACTCGGCTCATTTATTTATATTGTGTGACCAGCGATTAGATGATTCGAGAGATTTTTCGAGCAATTACATATATACGCACTCGCTTGTTTTCTTCGTCGAATTCATATATGGTCATAAAAGTAATTTTAATTCTACAAGGATAAACATATCATTTGTTTTGTACGATGCACCGCACACTATTATTAAAAATGATGGAGATCTTATCGTTATCATCTATTCGTGATGGATAAAACGCAACTTTTCTACGGTATTTTTTTTTTCATCGATAGGTGTTTTGACTAGATTATCCGCTTCCGCTACAAACCTAAATTTTATTATGTTGATATATTCACCGTAATATATTAGAAATGAAAAAGAAATTTTGCAGAATTGTATTCCCTGAGGATCAATAAATTCATTCAACATTATGAATAATTAAGGAATAATGAATTCAATATCTTATTATTAATAAATATTTTATTTAATATCTCTTAATATATAATTAAGTAATAATATATTTTATTTAATAACATTTAATAAATAATTATTAATAGTTCTATATATATTAAACAATATAAAAGTCACGAGAGCAAGGAAACTTTGAAGGAAACTCCATTTCATCATTTTTTTTGCACGAACTTGTAAATAAATCTAACCTTACTTTTCTAAGATACCGCAGCTCCGAACGTTAAGCGATGGAGTGACGCATGCGCAATACTGCGCCTATCGGTTCGAATTTATAATTTGAATTTTTCACGATTTTTTAGGGAAAATTTACTCTAAAAATTAGCTAAAAGTTTTATTAAAAATCTTACTAATTATTAGTGAATAGACTAATTTTACTCGTGAAATTTCTAACAGGATCAAAATGTGCGCTATTGGCAAACTGTTTCTCTTATACACCGCGAGTTTTTCGTATAAAAGCATTGCATGCAGCTGATGAGGAGATAAAAAGCTACGAAAATTGAAATCGAAAATCACAAAAAAAGAACAAAAGAGAAGTTAGCCTATTTGGAATTATAATAGCGCGCGATGGCGATGAAAAAGGATTCTCTGGTCGGGCAATTTTTGCGCGAGTCGCCAGTCGTGGGTCGTAAAAACAGTTCGCGTTCGCGTCCGAGCTCCGCAAAAATTATAATACAGCATCTCGCAGTCCTTGTCGCAAAGGTGATGCTATAAATTTTGCAAAACTGTATATATATATATGCTTATAAATGATATCCGGTATACGCGCGTACACGTATACAAGTCCTGCTTTAAGCATATATATACCGTATCAACGTTCTCTGGCCGTTGCCGCACGTTATTATACTTACTTGATACCGCTCTCCTCTAATACGGAAGTAAGCTCTAGCGCGGAATGTAATCGATTTATCTTTACATAAGGTACAGTTTCGTAAGAGCGATAATTGCGAGCGTCGGAACGCTAATTAATAATAACCATGCAGAAATATATTTTGCTGGCGATTTTAATAAAATTTTATTCCGGTTTCTTTTTCTTTTCGTTCGCGATAATGCGAATGCGCTTTTACTGTTTTTGCTAATTGATAGAAGCTGCGACATAAGTACAACGAGAATGTCACGGTAACATTGCAATTTTGTTACTTTAGGTGCCAATCTCTCGTCTATTGTATAATAGGAAAGACCACTGAAAATGGCATTCTCGTGTTTGTACCGTTACTCCCGCGACTTATGCGGGATGAATCCGAATCCGCGGTAGCTCTGAAACCCAACCCACAAATCAACAATCCTTTGCTGTCACTCAAAACGAAAACAAGATATATGCACAGCGGCACCTATCATCTGTGTTTGCTTCGCCGGCACGGTCATATATATACGCGCGCAGATTCGTCTTTAATGAAGCGATTACTAGACAAGCCCGCACAGCCGTTCAAGCGCGTGTGCCTCGAATGGATTATAATATGCGCGATGTGTAATTCGCTCTCTCTCTCTCTCTCTCTCTCTCTCTTTCTCTCTCTCATTCGCTCTCTCGCGTTGGTGGCCCGGAAAAAGAATATCAATGATTTTATTGTTTGTGGCCGCGGTCGGGGCCCCCCGCAGCCAAACTAAAATATGAGACAACTTTAAATACTACCTGCTGATTATTATAATGACTGGGATTTTTTCATGTGCTCGTTGAAGTTTGCGCGCGTATCGTGTGTGTGTGAGCTTTTTTTAAATGCGCATAAACGAGACCAATTCGTTATACTATGCGCTTGTGATACACTGGGATGCGATGATAATGGGCTCTTTTATACCTGCACTTTCTTCTTTGCGTTTAGTTTTGCGCATGGAATTGAAATTTGAGCAAGCATTTTATTCGATAGATAATTTTAAAATTTTTTTATGATATATATTTTTTTCTTTTTCCCCGCTTTATTCATTGTATCCTTTAGTGAACGCAATTTTATCGTAAAATATTATAGTTATTATTTAGAAACATAATATAATACTTACTAACTTCGTAGAACAATAATAATTTTTTGAAGAACAACATTGATGACGTACTAAAGCTAACTTAAAATTCACCATGTGCTGGGTTTTGATATTTATGATGTTAGTGGAATATTTTGGCAATCGTTAATAACATAAATTTCTTACAGTCTTGGCCATCCATTCAGTGTTGAAACCCAGTAACTCATATTTTGCCATTTATGTGCTGTATAAATTTCAATCGTGTCATTTTGTATGTTTTATACGGAATAGGATAGTATTTTCTTGACACTCCCCGAATATTTTTCTACGCGCATTCAGAAGATAGTTTCTTCATACCAAATATATATGATTTCTTATTTGGTCAGGTGAATAATTGTAATTGGATGTAGATACGTTTAAAGTTAGCAAATCAGACAGAAGGCACTTTTTCACGTCAACCTCATTTCTAGCAATCCTATATAGTGAAACTCGAGTCCTTATAACAGTGAAGAAATCAAATTTTACGCCAGGTTAGTGATTCCCTACATGGACAACATAACGATTTTAATTTACTCGCAGAACACAGAATGTTTCTCTCGGCGCATATAGAATTGGCGAACACTACAAATTGAAAGATTAAAATTCCAATTTTCCCTCGGTTCGGTAAAAGAAGATGTCAAATGATTGTGAAATGGTTGATGTGTCGAGATAGGCACGTAAGCCACTTCTATCGTTGATGTACAAGATGCAATTTTTCTAAACGTTAATACGTTAAATGTGGATAACCGAGTCGCATTGCGACATCTGAAAGACCGTATAGAATGATTATAGTGAAAGATTAAGAAAGAGTTGGTGCGCGTTCGTCGCATGTATACGCGCAACGAATTTATTGTTGTTAACAAGTTTTTATTCAGTGTCTCCGAGCGACCGAATCATTAATTATGACTGCAAATCGTTGAAATATAACGCAATCAAAATAATCATCCAGTAAGAAGAGAAGCTTTCATGAAAAAAATATGTTCTGTTGCAATAATTATGAATCGCTAATAATAATTAACGATTTCATTCATTTTCAGCGGATAAGATGTAAATATTTACACTGTCGGCACTTTTTTTTCAGTGCGATTATATAGTTTTATGCAAAATATATAAGAAGTCATAATTTGAATGCCTCGGAGATGACTCGGTTTGGTATAGGATGTCGTAGTCGGGATACCGCGGCAAAATTTCGCCGAATTGATGGATTGCAATCGATCGGATGACCGTGACTTGTTTAATGTGTGTCGATACATAATACTGCGGTAAATCATTTTTTTCTTTTTCTGAAAGAAGAATTAACCGTAAACATAAATAAGCGCGGAACTGGTGGCGCTAACTTTTTGAGATTTGGGACTTAGCGCCGATGACGTTAATTTGATTCGATTAAGAGGTTTCCTCGTCTAGCAAGTTCATATATTCTTCAGAATTTCATTTATAGATTGAAATGATTGTAATATCCATAAGAAGTTATTTATGCGGCGAACTAATTATTGTGTTAATCATGACTTATAATGCAATCGATGCAATAGCATTACAATGTTATTATATTATTGGATCACCCTTTAATTACGAAACTTATCTTATAACGCTAGATTCACGCAAATAACTATATTTTTCACCTGAAAAAATTGATTTTTAAATGCGACAAACTCATCAATTTGTCACATTTACCAATAATATTCATGATTTCCGCAATAATTCATCAAGCATAAGTAACAGCACCAGCTAAGCAATACCGCAGCTATGAATTATAACACTTTCACACACGTGCGGCGAGCTTGTTAAAAAAGAGTTGCAAAGCCAAAATTTCACAAATGACACAAGCTGCGGTTTGATTTATTAATTCACAGCTCGTCTAAGCCGACCATCGTAAGCGCGATCGAATTGCATAAACTTTGCGTATATATATATATATATATATGCCCACCACTTTGTTCTTGTTATTCAGCATTCGTGATTCGAGACTTTGGCGTGTTAATAATAACGGAAGACTATATTTATTTAGAACGCGAGCCGAATAAGTATGGCCAATTAACTGGCTAATCGCGACGTATATATGCAACGGCTATACAAATGCTATTTGAGGTGTTTGATGAGATTATTTGATTTACTTATACGGTGCTTGATTTTGATAAAATGTATCTGTTTAAGAGAAGAACAATTGTTATAGAATGGATGACACATTGAATTGTTTCAATGGTAACTGAGAGATCTCAATAAAAGCAATTTGAATATTGCAAACAAAATTTTATCCGAAAAATATTGTAAAGGGTCGATAAGCTGGATCTAAATTCTTCGATAATAAGCTCGTTCTTTTTACGTCAACATTTGAAGCGTTTATAAATTTTCGTTCATAAAGAATTTAGAAGCCTTCATAGCTCCAAGAAAAAAGAATACAATAGTAATACAAAAAATTGTTGAGCAAAGGATACGACAATGAACATACATGCTGAATATGACGTACACAATCATATATATGCACGAATAAAACTTGTATAGAGGTTTTGAGCTTCACGAGTTATAAGATGGTAATAGTTTGTGTTTACGTTAGCAAGACTTCAGTGTATTTTTTCTTATCTTTAATAAGCAAATACAATTCGATGGGAAAATTTGCATAAGATTCAATCGGCAATCGCGATCTAATAAAGCGGACCAAAATTTTTCCTAATATTGCGTGGTCGCTTAATACTGGGCAAGATAAACAAGTTTTAAAATGGAACTTTTTACGCATTTAATCAGGAAAAGGTTTCGTGAGTAGGTTCGGCTTGACGTCAGCCTAAAATAAAGATTTAACATTCAGAACTTGCTTTCCCATATCGTTGCCCTCCTTCTACGAAAAATTGTGTATTTTGTGTAAGAGTATCATCATCGAATCGGCTTTACTTTATTTTCAAGGCTAGCTTCGAATCAGGAATCGATGTTGAATCATTATATTTTTTTACCGATTGCTTATTATTAAATAGGCTAAAATCATAATTTTCCGATGGAGAACCTTTTAATTAAAGGGCAAAAAGTTCGTTTTTTTAGAAAATACCTACATAAATTTTTATGATGATTAACGATACAGCGTATAGCCATATATAAATTAATCAAGTGATTGAACGTCTACAACTATATGCGATAAAATGAATACATGATTCCTCTCGGTTTCATCACGAGACTGCGGTATAATACTGGTGTTGAGTCCTTGCACAAAGTGCGTACTTATAAATTCGCGAATATAATTAAATTGAAATATGACGATGTTTAAGACAAGTTTCTACTACGTGCAGATATAGTCGTTATACGTTCTTCAGGAAGTGCGCAGAAAATAATTTGAAGCAGAATTAAGATTCTTTAAATTCTCGGTAAACGCAAAATATGTAAAAACCATAAACATTAATTGCATTTTTTTTCGGGTGATTATCGTAAGCCTTTATGACTTTAACAGCTGGTTTATTTAATGAGATCGTAGCTTCCTTTTTTTAATCGATGACATGATTTAAGAAATTGAGTTGTAAGTATACGATTAAAAAAAAGTGTGTATGTAATAAAAATCTGTTTTAATGGTGTAAAAATCAGAATGTACGAATGAACATTAAAAAGAAGGTATTACATACTTCATAAGACATTGATTTTGATTCGCACACCAATCGCACAAGGCATCTTAAAAGTTTTGAGTACAATATTGAATGTTTCATGGCAACTGTACAAATTAAAAGTGACGCGTATAAAGAGAAAAAAAAATCGGTTGCACGCGCTTTCGTTTTTACATCTTATATATACCAGGCCTGCAAGTAAAATTGAAAGTATAATTCAATCGGCGCCTTTATTTCACGAGCTGGAGGCGATCCGCGAGACATTCGCTAAAAAGTAAAATCATGACCGACGCATAGCCGCAAAACGAAATTCTTTTGATTAATTTTATCTACATGATATACGCACTATATAAGATCGTTCGTCTAACGCATACCTATAAGGACCATACGAAGCCTGTGTCGTCTGCCACCTACATTAATCAAGTCCAAAAAATCTCTCAAGTATATCCTAACCCTGACAACGATCCAATTTTTACCGTGAACCGCGCCAGTCATCCGCATACGGCGCATATTCGGGGTGTCGAGTCGACCGGACCCGCTCGAGAGGAGTATACATATACATATAGTTATATGGAGCCGTGCAAAACCGGTTCTCCCTCACTGCGCGCGCGCGGCAAGAAAATTTAGCCCACAAACGACTAGAAATTTCCAGAGCACACTACACGGGGATTCCTGGCGGTCTGCGCTCTGGCACATATGTACCCGAGTGGATTTCGCGAGCCTTGATGGAACGACCTGCACCGCTGAACTCGTACTTACTTCTTTTTCGCTTGACCGTGTATAATTTATGTGCGCCACAATGTTAAATCTTATTTCATTTCTTCATTGTGCAGGCGTGTGTTTTCGATATTTTCATAATGCGTTTTAACGCTGATGCTATGCTCGTTTTTGGTGTGGTTTTGTTCTTTTCCTTTGTGCGTTCTGCATGACTGTTTGTATACTGTGGGTATGTAAGTCGCTTATGGCTTTAGGTCCTTTATTTTCGATTCCGCAGCATGCATCGGTTTCTTTTTTAACTGTTTTTAAATATCGGTAATATACATGTACACGGGCTCGCTATTGACCGCGTTTAAAAAAATTCAGCCGTCGGCGTATTCATTGTGGTGGAGAAAATCGTCTGTACGGCTAAAATCTAATTGAAAAGATAATTAATTGGGAACGTGCTCAACCACATTATACATCAGTATGCAGTAGTATAGTCATATCAACTACACCCACATACACAAGAATCTATAAATCTCGTATCAAAAGCCAATTACCACGGCAAAGGTCAAAGTAAATAATAGTATATCTCTCACCTCGGCAATATCAAACCGACCGCATCTATACACGCACTAAGCGCATTGCGCGCATATCCATCAAAAATCCCCCACTACTATATAATCAAACCGCACGATGAAATTCCCTCCGATACCGTGTAACGTATACATATATAAAAGTGCCGCACAGTGCACCGATGGAGGAGCACATTACATGCAAGTAGAACGATAAGCATCGCCATATAACACCTATATCTCAAGAACTCTAATTTAATGCATCTCCTGCGGCTGTACGGGATATAAGTTGAGATTACCCATTTAAACGCGCGCATCTCGAATATAATATGACGCGCGGCCGCGGACTCGTATAACAACACAAGGTGCGCTACATGTATAATGCTTCCGCGGGCTGCAACAATAAAGAAAGAAAAACGCGTTCTCGCGCCTTTGTCGTCCGAAATCGTTATACGAGCGGCTCGCGAGTGAATTACAATTCATATGGCTCTTTGTCTATCGCGGAGGAGAGCCGTAGGAAAGACGTTCGGTGCGTATATATGGCGTCGAGATGAATGGTTCTTTCGGCGCGCTCTTATCGCGATGAGACTTTACAACGTGCACTGCTATACCTATATATTATTAGCGAGATGCGTATGGATAGCGTGGCGTGTGTATACGCATCGAGTTGACGCGTAAGTGTGTTAGTTACGGGAAAACATGCGCGTGGAAGGTTTATGTAATTCGCAGTCGTTCGTGTTTGTAACGTTACTTTTGGTAATCGGTTGTATATCAAGTATACGAGAATACAAATTTGACGTGGCTAATGTAGTCCGTGATTTGCATTCTTCGATGGACTTTCTCGATATATATATATATATATGTTGAACGATGATCCGAAAGTCAACTAATACATAGATAGTGAATATGTAGACATTCGGAGAAATGGTTTTATCGGGCGATAAGCGCGGGACGCGAGTGTTTTTAAAATAGACGCATAAGCTAAATGAAACGTGATAAAAGTCACATACACATCGCGCGCATCCGACACGAGCAATTAGTCTACATCGCGAGATATACGAGGTCTACGAACTACATAACGATATATCGCGATCGCAGAGGGACGTAATGTCCAAGTGTCGACTGAGCGCTAGTAAAGCATACTCGACTCGATTGTTCAATTTATTTACCTATGGGCGATTCGTACGGGACAAAATACACGTGCGACCTCGATCAACGTCTTATTCGACCCCTTAATATCCATTTAATATTCTTATCTATTATATACCAACATTTTTATAAGATAAAAATGTGTTGTCAAGTTCGCAGTTATAAGCATTCTAATTAAATCTTACCCCCCCATTCACCCAATCGTCGATTGTCCGCATGAGGAGAATGTTTATCTATTAGCACTTTCTTTTTTTTTAAAAAAAGCAGCTGAATTCCTCGACATGAAAGAACTTCTCGGTTTATTAAAAGTAATTAGTGCAATGAATTATAACGAATAGGTAAACACTAAAATTCTATATTCTAGAATTACTATATGATCCTTATAACGATCAATGCGTGTCATTTTTCTACGAAAACACGCTAAAACCGAAAGCCTCTATTTTCCTAACAAAGTAAAGTTATGGTGACAGCGTAAAAAAAAAGGAAAATATTCAACGCGCCGATTGTTTTCGTTCAAAGCCCATGGCGTATACACAACGAACATATTACCCTGCGCGCGTCTCTCGCGGTCGGACTCGTCCCATATTAAGCCACCAACTCTATGTCCCCTACATATACGCATACTCGCAATCGCTATATTTATCATTGGGCTTTATCAAGGATAGCGCCGTCGTCTCTATTATAACCTCAACGCATCGCTAAGGCCGCACATGGAGCGCCTGTCCGCCGTGTGCACTTTCACGCGTCCACATACGTGTGCCGAATATACATTGTTATTCGACGCTTGCCTATATACATATATACACATCGCATGCACAAACAACTCGCGCGCTATATCGATGCAAATCGATTTGGGCCGCTTAACGCGAGCCTGCAGATGCTTGTGGAGAAGAAAATCAGGTTTACGTGGGTAAGGATACATTTATATATATATGCCGTTGGTCGTATGCTAGTATATATAACGTGCAAGCGAGAGCGAAAGTACGTGTTTCCGTTTATATATGGTGAGTGGGATATATGTATATATGTATATAGATTGGGGGCCTGGGAGTGCGGAAAATCGGGTTTTTATCTCGCGCTATAGCCGCGACTACCGGGAAACCGAGAACGAAATGCACCGAGACTCGCGCTCCAATCGTTTAAACTTAGATAATGCGTGATGTGAGTTTTTAAAACGGAGAGAAATTCAGGTATTTGACTTTTTAGAAGCAAATGCGCTTATTAAGGCGTTAAATTTGAATTTGGGATAAAACGCATCCTATATATGAACCTTTTGTATTGCAAACAATTGTGCGATTTGGCATGACTATTAAATGATGTTACATAGGTATTACGTATCGCTAAAACATAGATTTTATAATATTCTTTTGGATAAATATATATTAAACTTACCATAGAAGATATTACTCCATGGATATAATATCTTTGCATTTAATGAATATACATTTACATTATGTAGTTGTTATAAAACTATATTCCTTGCAATTAAATCAAAATTTATAACAATCAAAATGCTCGACTAAATTGATAAATTGACACTAAAAACTGCAGTCGCATTAAAAAATTATACAAGATAAATATTTCCATTGTGCCAAAGATTTTGTAATTCATGAGATTCTAAATACCTTGTTTATATAACAATTCGCACCTAAACGGAAAATACTCTGCAGTGCAGCTCTTAACTCGTTATACTTACCGAATACAAGAATTCCAAGTGGGTTCGAAGTTTCAGGTAATACCCGGAGAAGACATTTTTCAACAACAGGCTCGTTGATGGGCACCATAACAAGACGCAATTACGTCTGTGCGATCGGAAACGGAGACCTAACTTTCTATAGTCGACTAGCAGGAATGCCATTCGTAGTCCCGACTCGATTCGCCGGGAAAATTGCATACTCCTGTGTGATCAATGCAGCCCAATCTTAATTCTTACGCGAACTTATGCAAGAAATTTCCAAATATCTCTTCAAAATCCGTGCTATAAAGATTAATAAGCTTATCCTATAAATTTTGAGAACAGTTTTAAAAGCTTACATAACGATAGTATATTTATTGATTCGATGCTTCATGCCTATAGAATGAGGAAAATAAAACCAAGTTTTGATATATATTCATTCATACATGAAAATAAAATCTTTCTTTAATAAATTATAATATAAAAGTGATATAGGTACCTGTTATTTTGCATTAAAACTATATTTAGTATTAAAACTCATATTTGAATAATAATTGATCATATTATCTACAGACTTGTGACTATTTAAATTTTACTTGAGATTTTAAAAAGTTGAATTGTCAAAGATTATAGAAAATTAAAAAAGATAATAAATTGCGATGTGAACTAGGAATACGATAGTATTTTTTTCAGGACCGAATTAATTCGGTTTTATTGGGTCAGTTTTTAACCAATACACCGATCGAAAGAATTTTTTTTGAAAAAATTCTTAAAGAAAATTTCTGTTGCATGTATAATAAAAGTAAACTAAATTCAGAACGCTAAGCAGTCGTTTAATGATAAAACGAAATGATAATATAGATATATTTTACCACATTTAGGCTCTTATAAGATTGAGCATACAAGGTCAAATTTTAGTATAACATGCCTTTTACATAATTTTACCTATTCTGAATCTAGTTCCTTTTTATGATATCCAACCGAAATTCTCCTTCAGAATTTTTTGAAAAAAATCATTATATCGACAAATCTGATTATTGGATCGGTGCTTCGTTTAATATTGTGAATATGATTTGCAGCAAACGAAGTAGCAATAGCATTCACCGCAAACAACAATCTACAGGTAGGATCAGAAAAATGATAAAAAATCAGAAGACTACTCAATTGTGTCAATTTATGACGGCATGTTCATATATTTTAAACATTACATATTGTATATAAGTTTCACTTGGAATGTTGGAAAATATAAAGTTCTTTCATTAACTGCGGATGCGATTCAAATAAAGCTAAGTATAAGTCTTCTTTAGCCATCATGTCATTATGGGTTTGAATAAATTCGAAAATCTCGAGTTTA
>UELU01145978.1:0-38072 GCA_900490025.1 Megastigmus dorsalis
CAAAATATTCAATTGTGAAAGTATGTTTATTGACGGAAGACCAATTTTATTCGTTACTCCTACCACATTTTTTGTTGCAGCATCTAACATCTGAATTGGTTGGGTCAACTTATTTTAATTGGTTGCACTTACGAAATTATTAGTTAGTACAACAAGTACAAAGCCAACGAAGTCATGTTCGTAAATCCAATGAACTATATTTTGCGTGTTAATAATAAATTTGCAATGTGAATTTGAAAAGCTATTATACGCATTGGAAACAGGGGCATCGGCGAATCGAAGTTATATATAAATATATATACTTATTGCTTTAATATTCATCTGGAAAATTAAAATTTTATAATATTACAATATGCGGGAACCAGAATTGCTAAAAATATTTACACATATTAAAAATAATGTATCGTTACGTAGGAAACCTGTGTAAATAAATTGTTACATATGTTTCACTTTTAAATAGAGTACAATCAACTCTTATATAGAGCGATTTTTTCTACTGATAGAATAACTCTAGTTTTAAAGTGAATAAATAACTCTAAATAGAGTTATTTTTTTACTGATGCTAAGAGTGGATTTTCACTCTAAACGAGTGGTTTTATACTTTAAGAGATTTAGCGTGTACATTATACTATCACCACGATATTATTATCTGCTTTGTCATATATTAAAAGCAATCGTATTAAAAAACATTACCTTTACTAGTCACAGGAAATTAGAAAATATTGCTCTTGAAGCATAATTTCAGCATTACAAAGTTTTAATAGACGAGATTCCATGAAAAACCTTATATAGGCCAGACGTTAGGTGCGGAATTTGCTCTCATCAATAAGCGATAAAAATACAGGATTAAAAGTTTTCTAAGTGTACATTCAAACGCCATAAAAGGGGAAAACAGAAAAAAGCATTTTATCAAGTTGGTTTGGTGGAAAATGAAAACAAGATTCGTTTCGCCTCCTGGTTGTTTTATTCTGAATGATGAAGGAAGAGCTTTGCCAAAATATGCGTACTTACCTTATTTACGATAAGGTTCCTTTACTTAAGTGATTTTTTCCTTGCATTATGTGAATATACAAAGAAAAAGCAGTTAAATACAACTGTCACAATGTCTCGTGATTGTTGCAAATGCTACGACGATATTTCGCTCAATTTCTGTTTCATTAAACTCGTCTGTACACTCAATTGCTGCTTTTTTTCTCTTTCGTGTATATACTCGAGTAGTTTATGAATATTTATTCGCGTTTCTTTGAACAATTTTTAATATTCTCATTGATATATCTAAATGTGCACGACAGTGTTATTTGTCGACTTTGTTTTTAATGCTCTCTTAAGCAATCGAGTCCATAGAGGACAAAAAGAATATTAAAGTTTAGCGAAACGTGTACTCGTGAGCTTTTCCGTATAATATATACTTACTGCGTAAGCGTGCAGTTACGAAGATTTAAAATTGAAGTGAGCAAATTTACTCTAACGCATAAAAGTGTTCGACTGCGTTATAAAGTTCCCTTTTAAGAGAGGTCTTTTCCTGTAAACCAAAGTGATTAAATTTCATTGAAAGTTTATAGACACTTTTATCAATAGTGCGAGCGCGAGGGCTCTAAAAATTCCAGATCAATTAGAAAGCATCGTTACGTAGAAAATAGTTTGCGTTAAAACGTCAAATTCGAGCCTGTCTGTATTGTTGCAATTGAAAAAAGTTTGGAAAAAACTCGTTTTTGAAAAATAATAAAGTTTAAAACAATCCACGCTCTAAATGAAATTTCTAGTTACCTGTACAAAACGAATAATATATTGTTTTAAATTTTTTGATAAACAATATTTTTGGACATTTAATGTACTTTATGTAAGTCTATTATAAAATAAAAATTATTATTAATGTAATAAACGCAAGTCTTTTAAATTTTATTTGAATTGAATGTGGCATTGTTTTAAATACAGATTTAATATACTGCACATGTCTTATCATGAGTAAGTCTTGCCGCTCAGGCATACTTCTGCATATGCATAGGAATATATCTCATCTTTAACTATTTGAACTTAAAGTTACGCGTAAAATAATAAATTAGCACTCCTACTTTGAAAGTTGACATTAAAAAAGAGCGCGACTAAATTTAGTTTTCTTAGCCAAATTACTAATGGAATCCAATATTTTTCAAGCCTTCTGATAAGCTATTTATAAATGGATTAGTTGGTGATGACCAACGGGCTACTATAGGAAGACAAAGAATTATGAAATACATCATTATTTGATAATCAGTATTCAATTCGGAATTTTTTTTAATAAATGTATTTGCATGTACCCCAGAAATTATATAAAATAAAAAATTATATTAGTAAAATACCCAGTATTTTTTAACAAAATTTTGAGAATATTATTCCGTACCATTGTTACCTATGCATTACGAGAACGCTTAATCAAGCATTCAAGAATTTTTTCAATCCATCTAAATCCACACCTGAGCGAGCCCCTCATATTTGATTCTTTTAAACAAGAAAAAACACTCTAGGTACGTCCCCTCAATTTCAAAACATTGCGTTTCGAAATAGCGTCTTGCTATCATATTAATTTTTTCGCTTCGCTTCTCAGCAACGTCGGTGGCAGCGGTGGCGACTATGCGACGGCATGGAATACTCGCGGCGAAAAAGAGACCGTTTCAATTCTACGGGTAGCGAGGCGATAATGTAGAAACAGTTTTCCACGAGGACAACCATTATGGTTTTAATCTCTTAAAAGCCGACGGTGCGGCGGCGCCGGTAATACAATTTCGCGGTGAAAGATTAAATTGACCGAGCCAAGGGCGACGAGAGAGAGAGAGAAAGAAAGAGAGGGGGAAAAATAGATGAGAAACGAAGCTTTTGTCAGCCAGTTTGCGCTAATTATCAAGAGAGAGTTTTACAGTAACCGATAGTTTAAAATTGTTTCTTGCATATAATGAAAGAAAATAAAGAGATTTTTTTTGTAAAGTCGATTAACGGGAGACGTCTAAGAGTGGAATTCCGGAGGCAGTTTATGTGCGGTGCGTGTACTCTTTTATTTTCATTGAATTTAAAAGCACTTTGCCTTTATATGTATTTCCAACTATTTTCCTACGGTTTTATGACTTAATTGAATACATTGGAGCGTGCCGGTTTAATTAAGGAAGTACGTATCTTGTCTGCTATAACTTTTTATACCTATGGGACATCCGTTAATTTTCTTTTATGATATGTTAAACGAGATATTGATCATTTTACTGTTTAAAACCGTAAAGAAAAATATATGAGTTAAAAGATGAGTTTAATTATAATAAAATAAGATTAAAAATAAATATGTGTTTATGATCTGTGAGCTCTAAATTTTTAATTTTCAATTCTCTTTATGAACTTTTCAATAATTAATTTAATACTATAGAATAAAACTTGCCAGACCTCACTATTAAGACGGAATATATTCCCGCGAATCATTTGCCCAATATTTTCAGCTACACGCGACATAAAATAAATAAGCGCGAAACTTAGTAGGCGCGCAGCTCCCGTAACTTTTCTCAAAAATCTACATCGCGGCACAAAGTGACGAGGCAAATTCGTGCGGAGCGAGCGAGAAACAGCTTCAGCGCTAGTCTTTCCCTCATTAATCAAGCGGGACCCGGGCTGCAGGAGAAAAAAGCGTCAATGCATTACCGACGACTATTGAAGTTGGTTACTAAGTTTGATGTTCGCCGCCGACGACGCCGCTGGGTACGAATTTGCGAAACTCGATGTCAAAGAGTAAGCGAGAGAGAGAGAGAGAGAGAGAGAGAGAGAGAGAGAGAGAGGCAGCAACGAGGTACCGCGAAACTTGCGAGTAACAGGCTTCGTAATGGGCGCGTTATCGGGAGAGCTGCGCGGTGCGCCATAGGCTAAAACTCTCAAGAAGATAGCGCCCGACAGAGAGAGAGAGAGAGAGAGAGAGAGAGAAGAAAGTGGAGCTCTACCGGCTCCTCCGCCCCCCGCCGATGGGCTAAGGTAAAGTCGTGTACACGCATGCACACGCTCCATCTCCTGTATATAGAGCTCGCACGCGCATACGAGCTGCTTTTCGTGCGGTGGGCTCGCCAAATTATTAAGCGCTAATTCGGTGAAAAGTAATTAGGAAATTGAGGCTGGTAAGTGGCTTGTATAAAGTAGGCGTGGCTGCGTGTGCGAAGTTACCTGAATTTATAACTAATAAATGACGAGCGGCGGAGCGGATGATTCCTATTGGAAGATATATATGCTCTTCGCGAAGAGTATGTACTGGCTTAAGAGGACTTTTCTTTGAAGTTGCAGGCTCCTCTTCGATTTTGGTTAATAATTATGTCGGAATTTACCTGGGCGATTGTGCATTTTTTATCCAATTCGTATACTTTTCACAGGTAGAAAGTGTAAGCATAAAAGAGCTTGCTAGATTTTTTAACGATCCACACCAACACATGTTAGTCGCACAGAAGAATCATTAAATCGTATTCGCGCCTACACCATTTATTTGAACTACCGATTTTTATTTTGTACTTGGAATTGAATTTATTAAATAAAATGAATAAATAAAATGGAATAAAAAGCTTTCATTCCGGCAAAAATATTTCGATTTTTCCCACTCAGCAAATAGTGCGTGTAGGTATACGGAGTTCAATTTTAGTGAATCTCGATATAAGCTTTTCATCGATAAAACTAGCTGCAAACGTTCCGTCTGCGCGTATTTTTGCAAAACTAATGTATAGAATTCAAATGAAGCGCTTGTGGAGAGAATGAATGAAACTGATTCTATGGGGACTGAAATATCTGTCACGCAATTCCGATTCTCCAAAGTCTATAAATTCTTCAAGTTCTGTTTTGTAAGCATCTGTTTTATTTTTTTTGAAGCGTTTGTATAATAATAATAAAACTGAATTTACGCGGATTAATTTTACTTTTTACGTACCATAACATTGTGATGTCGGTCTGACAATAACAATGCTGCAAAGACAAGAGCTGCACAATGCTTTTCGATCACCAAACTTTCCCAACGTACCCCAACTGAAAAGCCAAAAAAATAACTGCTTTTGTAAACCTCGCAAATTAAATCCTCCATCAGCACATAACCCGCATTCAAATGAATTCATTCAAATCACTCCAAACAAATCTGAATCGAAGCCTGTAGGGAAAAAGAGGAACGAAATCGATTAAACCCAAAGAAAAAGTTGAAAAACGTTATCACCCTCCAATTACAATCATACAATATCTCGCTCCGCGAAAAATCGTTTCCATTCAGTCGCGCAAACGAATCTGTTCTCGCTAAAATTCTCGGTAAAGTTTCGGCTCAGACGAAAAGGACCGTCGCAGAACAATGAAAAGCCTCCCCCTAACTCCTGATCCAGTGTTCAAAAAAGAGAAAGAAAGAATTAAAGAGAGAGAGAGAGAGAGAGAGAGAGAGAGAGAGAGAGAGAGAGAGAAAACGCAGACGAGAGGGTCGAGTTTAGGGACTGAGTTGGCCGCCGCCGCGAGCTAAACGGGGTGGGAATCCATACCGATTTCACTACGGGTGATTGTTATAATCAGCGGAAAAATACGTGTCCCGGATGGTAGATGTGGAAGGGCGAGAGGCAATATGCTTCGCGAAAAGTAATGATATTTTTTCAAAATCCTGTATCAAATATTTGAATAATGGAGAGATTGCCGCTTAGCTTCCATACAAATTTATCTCGAAATTTCTTTTTATTATCGCAAAGCTCCGTCTAGGACGATGCAATTGAAATATTATCATTTTATCAGACGATATAAATACAACTCATTTATTATAAGACGTATAGTTAAGCATTTAAATGGAATTTCAGTATTCAAAAATGGGATTAGTATTTTCGAAACCCAAGGTATCCCGTTACCCCATAAGAGACCGATTTCACTTCACTGTTCCTCATGCACTCAGGGATCGGTTGCATATGTCTCTCGACGCAGCGACTTTAATTGAGTTTAAAAGCTACGCTCCCGTTCCGTATTGCGGTTTTGGCCTCGAACCTCGTATAGCTAGGGCTTGGGTGCAGACAATGAGAGTAGCTGGGAAATTACGAGCTGGGTAACGAGGCGCTGCCGAAACTCCATGGACGGAGATATGCGCTGATGGGTAAGGGACTTGGATGTATGCTAAATAATTCGCTTCTGCAGTGGAAAATGAACTATATCTATTTAGATATACAAGTAGTTCTAATTTCAATGGAAAAACTACTGACTTTTCTCTAACGATGCTTTTGGAATATATCTTTAGAGTTAATTAAGCGATAAAGTATTTAGGATAATAGCGGGGAAATTCCGAATTGTAATTTATACTATATATGCCGATATCAAATATAACATTTGAATAACGAATTTGGTAGTTAAAAAAATTGAGCACATTGCAATATTGGACGAAGTAAAATTATTTATCGATTAGGACAATTTCTGATAAAATACGTATCGATAAAAGTAAGTTACGAATAATCTCGTGAAAAAAAGGATTTTCAGAGCTGATGAAATTATTTTCCTGGTAAAGGTAATATCTTAGCTCATCTTAAGTGATCGGAATTATGAGATTATCGCAGATAGAAATAGAATAGTCGTATTTATCGTATAAGAGAATCAAAATGGAAGCGCAATAAGATGGGATTACGAAAGATGATGGGGATTTTGTGGTCGAGGGAGGAGGGGAATCGGGTAAATTGTCGCTAACTTCATTAAAACAATTCTCAGAGAGAGGTAGGAAGTTGCGTCATTACTGATGGAGAACATTGTAATATCGATAAACTTGGGCGAATTTATTCGCGAACTAAATATCTCTATATAATTTTGCGTCAAATTGATGCACTTCAAAGTCTATAATTACTTTCGATGCCGAGGATACAGACGTTACCTGCGTGCAATCTCCAAGTTAGCATTAGTTGCCATAATCTGTCGTCCGAATGTCGAGGATTCAACTCTTAAATTGACAAAGCTGTACAATATCTGACTATTGGCTGCCGAAAGTGCACCATTGGGGTCTATTGAATAATCGATTCAGCAAAGATCGATCCGTACGTTAAGAATTTATTAGTCGAGCTGGTGATGTTCGCCATCGAAGCTCGCGAGAGCGCATATATATGTACGCAGAGGATAACGAGCGTAAAGCCATTGCACGCAAGCACATCGACTTGCTCTCTCTCGCTCTCTCTCTCTCTCTGTCTCTCGCTTACTCTCGAATATGCAATCGATAAACAAAAGCGCAGAGTCCACCATCAGAGACGCGTAGTTATATAGAGCTCGCGGGCGCGGGCTTTCGCGGCAAGGTAAAGCTGCGATGGCCAAAGGGTCACTCTCTCTCTCTCTCTCTCTCTCTCTCTCTCTGCCTACATCCAGCAATATACACAGACGCACATAGGGCTATAGGTATGTGTACCTAGTATATAAGTACGTGCAGCACGGGTCCAAACTGCGGCGGTCAGGAGGGTGAGCCAGTGGGTGCTGGTGGTGGTGGTGCTGGTGCTGCTGCTGTTGCACGGGCAAGTCTAGTTTATAGCCAAAGGCCTTGAATCCAGCAGTAAAGCGAAACGCGCCGCTCCAACAAGCGAGCGCGTGCCCATAAATTCATTAATCGCCCGGAGGCAAGCGAGGACCAGAGAGAGGGAGGGAGAGACTTGGAGGGAGGTTAACGTTGCTTACACCTATCTATATATATGTATATGTAGTGGGATATATATGCATGGGTGCAGGGGTTCAAAGAGAGAGAGAGAGAGAGAGAGAGAGCGAGTTGAGAGGGGGAGAGGGAGTGAGACCCGAGGGCTCGGAGCTCCAGCCCCAGCGAGAACTCGCGAGATTTAAGCAAATTGCGATTACTCCGTTAGGTTAAATAAGATTATTAACCAGCCGGGTCTTATTTATGCCGGGGTCCCGTTCTGTTTGTTATTTCGACGGGGCGCACGCAGCAGCAGCAGCAGCAGCTTTAGTTTGTCCGGGCCGAGCGCGCAACCAGTTTCATTGTGTGCGAATTGTTATTCATAAACAAGAAGGAGGAGAGAGAGAGAGAGAGAGAGAGAGAGAGAGAGAAAGGAGAGCGAGGGTAGGTATACTGTGCTCCTATAGGGCGGCAGCTAACTTCAGGCTGGCTGGCTGGCCGCGGAGCTGATTTTGCGCGGGGCGCGCACCTCTCGGTCCTCTCCTTCTTTCTCTCTCTTGAATTTCTAAGCGAATTTCTAAGTGATGGCGCCGCGGCGATATATACCTACTCACGCACGACTCGCTCTCGTGCGGAATTCTCCGCGGGACTGAATTGTTGCAGCCGCCTGCCTTCGGAAGGTAATTTCCTTTCTCGCTTTATACGCTGAGCTCACTCTTTTCTTTCTTTCCTTTTTCGCCTGCTCGGGGGGCTGCACGTTATTGCTTCGGGCTCTCGTCGACGCATTATTAGAAGAGTTTGCCGAAAGAGCGTCGAGTTCAAGTTTTTGCTAGGGAAAATTGCTTCGCTATATTGAGAGAGAGAAAGTCGGGGGCTTTAATTGGCAGGGCTTGCGGAATGCTGATTTATTCTGTTGTTGTGAAATATGTAAGGTAGATTTTGACTTTATCGATCCACGATATGCGCCAGCTATATATGAACTGAAAAAATTTGAAATTGTGGTTCTGAATTTTAAGTGTTATCCATAAATTAAAAACTCTTACGGGCTTGTGAGGGAATAAATAAATAAATGAGATCAATTTGCAGGTATTGACTTTTATCGATCGATCGATCCATTGTCGAGCATTCAGATAACGCCAGATGGCAGCACCCAGTTTTGTATAGATCGATATACCCAAAGATAATATTTTAAAAATTTTTGTTTCAAAACAGTTGACAAGTCCTTTTTTCAAAAGCGTGTTATCAGAGTAATTATATTCTTGAAATTTAAACAATTTTAATTTTGCACATAATGTTGCCGCGGATATGATTTATTGTCAATCGATAAAATGATCGAAGCTAATATGGTTTACTTCTTTTTCGAAATAATAGATGGCGGTACCAGAGGTAATGTTATCGACTGGCAAATTAGTACAAATAAATTTTTTAATACTTTCTTATTCTTCATATTTTTAATTTAGTAAAAATCGAATTTTTTATGCATGTTCAATAATTTTTAGTATTATAAATGCATAAAAAAAATGATATTATTGATCGATCGATCTATGTAGAATAAGTAATCTTTTTTCTCAATAGATGGCGACACTAGGTTCAATATTGACTGTTATACAATAAATAACTTTATAAGACTAAATTGAGCCTTTAGTGTTAATAATTGTATTTACAAATATAAATGAAAAATTCTGTTTGATCTTAGGATATTAATTACACAGGACAATAAAATAAACAATGTATATGACTCTGGGGATGAGACAAATTATTCCTATGTAATTTGACCTTTTAAACACGAATCCGAAATAAAAAATAAAGGTCACCCTGCATATTTTCGAGCTGACTCAAAAAAATCGAGTTTTAAGATGTCTTAAATTACGAAGTTAAAATTTTTGTTTTATTATTTTGGCAAGTGGCTTTTAGTACTCAACACACTCTTCAAAATCCACTTTAAATCACCTCCATACGATTTTCTGTCTCCGAGATACCCCCAATTTAATGTTTAATTCATTTGCTCTTGAAAAACGTTTTGTAATTCGCATACATTTTCATACATTTTCTGTCTCCGAGATATGCGAATTACAAAACGTTACAAGTTATGTAACGTTTTTCAAGAGCAAATGAATTAAACAAAGTATGGCTTTCAACATTAAATTGGGGGTATCTCGGAGACAAAAAATCGTATGGAGGTGATTCAAAATGGATTTTGAAGAATGTGTTGAGTACTTCATAAAACGACTTGCCGAAATAATGAAAACAATTTTTAACTTCGTAATTTAAGATGTCTCAAAAATCGATTTTTTTTGAGTTATCTCGAAAATATGCAGAGCGACCCTTATTTTTTATTTCAGATTCGTGTTAAATAATCTACATTTTTTATTTTGTGGGCCTGTGTTATCAATTTAATAATAACTATTTCAATCTATTATGAGAAATACTTGTGGTAAAACATTTCATTTTGTAATATTATGAAATATATTCCTATGTTGCTATGGCATTATTTTATCCTGTATGAATTAAATCAACCCATATGCAATGAAATAATACGTTTAGGTTAACCATATAATCTCAATTGCAGAGCAGCCATTTGATTGTATGCAAAATTATTCAATTTCAAGTAAATGATTAAACAATAAATTATTAGATATTCATTGACCTAAATGCAATACCTGCAGTAAACTAAGAGAAGTTTAAAAATCCCGAAATATTCTTTAGCGTTTATGATAATGAAACGCTTATTATTTTAAAAATAGTTTTAAAGAGTTTTAAAGAGACTTAATATTTTATAGCCATTATTTGTAAATAACTAATGAAAAAATGTCGACCTACATTATACACTATTATTTATTTCACAAGAGAGACGATAGCTTGAAAAACGTTGAATAAAACTGCTCTTGCCAGTCATGAATATTGTGTATTGTAAACCGACAACCTCGTACGTTGACCATTGCGCCTTTCCGCATGAGCTTACATTGCTTCTGATGCGTTTATAATTCTCCAACATGAGAAAGTAAAGCCTGAAAACTCGTCCACAGATGCATTTTCAAGAGGCCCGCGTCGCTTTACTGTTACGAACACATCATTTTCAATTTACTTTCCCATCATAGTCATCCCACACAATGATACAACCAATAACAATTCCTCGCAAAGAGATTTTTTTAACGGGTGTTCGTCAGACGCCTAATTCGGGGCAGGAGCAAATCCAAACATCCAAAGGAAAATCCCGTTCGAATCCTCGGGCTAACGAGAGACTTTTCACGCCAATGACTCGCGTAATATTCCATGGTTACACAATGCGTGCATCGCCACCTTCGTACAAGTGTAAAGAGAGAGAGAGAGAGAGAGAGAGAAAGAGAGAGAGAACTCGACTATTACAGCAGTCTACTCGTTAAATAAAGCAGTTTAATAAGCGCTGGTCTTGGAAATGATCAAATTACAGGCGAAGGTTGACATCGGCTTTACTTGCATCATCGCTGCTGCGGAGGATGAGGAATGCCGAGCGGCGCGTCGCTTAATGGATGCCTCGGTGTTAAGAAAGCCTCTCTAACTCTCTCTCTCTCTCTCTCTCTCTCTCTCTCTCTCTCTCTGTATGAAAAAGGGCCTCACAGCTGACAAATGATGGGCACACGCGCTCCGGGACGACAATGGGCCAGGACGATGTAGCTGCATGTGTAGGACACACGCGGCCGCAGACGCGATATCGCGGAATCTTAAGATACCCAGAGATATGATCAATCCGTACTCGGAGGATTGATCGTCCCCGGGACTCTTCGCTCTTTCATTCAAATGCTGTGGTCGCGTTGCGCCTTCTCTCTCTCTCTCTCTCTTTCTCCTTTCTTCCGTCTCTCCGTATATACTTTTTTTTCTTTGGGCCTCTCTTTGGGGACGCTCGCGGTGAGCTGGAGAAATACAGAGAAAGGGAGAGAGAGAGAGAGAGAGAGAGAGAGAAGAGGATGTACCAGGTGTCCTTGGAGAATTGGAACGTCACTCAAAGAGGCTGATGACTCTCGGGAGAGGATCAGGAATAAGAGAAAGAAAAAGCGAAGGACAGGAACTTCCTATATATGTAGTTCGCTCGGCTTGGATCGCGACGAATCGACGAGGTTTTATCTAAGGCATTTGGGGGAAAAATTGACCTCTGGCGTATCGCGCAACCATCCCTGACGAATCGTTTGACGTTTCTATTTTCGTTTTTTTTTTCGCCGCGATGAGGGGATATATAGTCGAGGGAAGCGTATGGACAGGAGCGAGGATTAAGTAGGTGGAATTTTTCAAGTTTTATCGGCGAGCATCGATACCTCGCTCTTGTTGTGCGCGCGTCTGATGATGGAATATAATACGGTTATGCGAGCGAGCCGGACGCCCGGCGTGGATACGAGGTTTTCGTTGCGTAATTTATTGCCTCGTGCTTTTCCATCGAAATTATTTATTGCGCATTGTTAGAAATAGAGTATTAATTAAAGATAATGCTAACGGTGATGCTGAGGAAGATGGGAAACATGTAAAATATAAACAAAGTCGATAACATGTTCGTGGCTTGATAAAGTGTAACGAAAAATGGGTTTCGACGCCGTATTTACAAAGGATTTGTATTGATTTTTCGCTTCCATCGGTATTTTGCGGCGGTAAAGAGCAATCGGTTCAAAAATAAAATTGAAATATGCTTGAATTTGAATCGCGCTCTGTATCAACAGTACATCCATATGCATTGCGCGTATGGAAAGCAGCTATTATTTTAGTAGATATATCGCAGCGGTAATAAACATTTGTAAAAAGGGTTCGATTTGCTATTTTAACATAAATATCCGTCCTTCGTGAGAATATTTGCAAGCAGCACTACAATTTGCTTACAAGTTCGAGACAGTATTGCGCAAGAAAATAGAGTACCTATATATACATAACAACACGATTTTTGTATATATGTGAATGTAAAGACACGACGTTACATATGCATTGTATCGTTTACTGCATATGCGCATACTTTTTTTACAGCTTCGACACGAATTCCAAGTGGTGCGTGCGCGCTCATCGACTCGTATATCTGTCCGAATCTCGTCATTTTCACTCACAAAAGAAAAGCGAAGCGCACCCGTCGCAGCTCTCTGTCAGTCCTAGAATTCCTCTCCGTTACACTAATCGCCGAATCTAAATAAGAAAATGCGGGTCACAGAGAGAGAGAGAGTTTTTTCTTCCGAAAATTCACATTATGCAACAGATCGAATGTATACACACAGATACACCGCATACAGATCGATCGATATACGCATCGGATCATCTTGTGCAGACGTTAAATCCCGATGTCCTATAGGATATCGAGAAGTACGCAAGAGGCACGAAAAGTAGGAGGCGTTATGTGTGTGCAGTATACGCAGCATAGAGGGGACTGACCGGTTTGACATATTTTAAGGCTTCTTTGTAGTTTTGTTTGCGGCCACTCAAGCCCACTGCTATGGGCCCGTCGAGGTCCTTCTTAGCGTCGGGCGCTTTGTGCATTGCTGCGCTGCTCCTTTCGTTGGCTCTTTCTCTGGGTCCCCCCGGAGTCTCGCTCTCTCTCTCTCTCTCTCTCTCTCTCTCTCTGCTCTCCTCGATATTCCCACAGAAACTGAATGTGTCACCCCTCCTGCCGTCCTCGTTCGACTCAATAAAATCCAGGCGCGCGTATATAATACTTACCTGGGACTCTCTTGCCGAGTGCTTCTGACCTCCAGCGCGCGACTGTCCTTTCTATGCTTTTGCTTTTGGGGGAAAAACGACGTTTTTTTCTTTTTTATATTCCTTGCCTTTTGCTGCATGTCGAGTCTGAGGAAGAGGGAGGGGAGAAAAGTCGACCGTTTTTCCTGGTGTGGCCGATGGGAGGGGCTGGAAAGTCTAGGAAAATTTCTGGCGTTTACGAGAAGACGGACTGCATCGAAGAGTTGAGCGAGAACGTGGATAAAGAAAGGCGTGAACAATGAATGGGACTTGTCATTTTTTTTTCTGACGCTTTTCTTCTGCCCTGAAATATTACACATTCTTTTTCTTTAACTTTAAATCCTTGGACCTTCGACACTCTTTGAATTGAATGACACTATCTTTGGAATGCTATGATGAAGGAACATGATATTAAAATATTTATTACTAGAATGAAGACCAATTTTACTTGCTCAACTAAGAGAATTCGTTTGTTTTGGTGCATTGTTTTAAGATTTGTTACTTAAGGACGTTCTCTCCCTGCCGTGGTGCTCAACTCGGTATTAAATTAGAAAATTTGTTGTCTAAGATATTACACAGCTTTATCTAATGTGAAAACCTCGAAATTCATAATATTAAAGTTCAGAATGTCGATAGAAAGAAAGATAGAAAAAAAGATAAATAGAATAAGACGCAAAAGTTGAAAGAGAATGAAATACTGCGCACCTATATAGATATACTATAGGCTGGGATTAAAACTTTGGACTGTTGTATCTTTAAAAAAAGCACCGTTTGCCCTATTCAGCTTTTTTCCTCACGATTCGTATTGTTATTTTACATCATGTGCTAATTTTTCAAAAAAATTCTAAGAAAACTTGGTTTGCAATTGAACGAACGTCTCTGGCTATAGATTCTCAGTGTAGGCTTTCAATGTTAAAGTATGCAATTTCGAGGCTCAATATCTCAAAATTTCATACCGCTTGCGGGTTCCAGATTTTAACCACATATAAAGTATACTTAAAGTAACAAATAGAAAAAATTTTAGACATATTCGAAGAAATAGGGGTTTGGAGAGAACTACCTTAATTACTCGTTGAAATAGACCTTGAACCGTATGTATTATTTATTGATCGATACACGTTTTACGTACAGTAAAAAGTATTTAAGGATCAGTTCTTATATCGTTGTCACTGAATAACAATTTTGCATCAATGAAACCGAGATGACGCAAAAGCTTATGAATAATTGGAGGTATTGCTTTTTGTGATCTTTTACACGACTATAAACTTAAACTTCTCCGTTTTAACAATAGATTTTAAAAATAAGTAAGAATTGTACCTTTTATATTTCAGTAAGGTCGTTAGGACTTTTGTAAATTAGAACGCGCGTGCGATGACGCAAATGTTTAATATTATTAGGAGCGTATCTTTGCACAGAATGTTGCATACTTTAAATTACAAATACTGCATGTGATCTAAAAGAAGTTGCTGTATTTTTAGAAAGAGAAAACTTTCAGATGCAGCTTTAATTATTCTTTGTTTTCTAAAAATAATACCTGACAATACAACAATTATAATACAGCGCATTTCAAAATTCCTTTTATTTAATCATAATCTTCAAATATCTTTTATGTTTAATTATTAAAATAATAAAATATCCAATGAATATAAATTGCATGAAACCTATAGGAAACATTAAAATGATTTTACCATTTGTGCATTTGAATAATAAAATCTTACACCCGAAGTAGCGAGAGATTCATTTAACAACATAGTTATTTATACGACAGCTTTAAGGCACCGTCTGCCGATTGTAAAAAAAATGTATACACATCTTCACCCTTCACTCAATTGAAGCAAAAAGATCTTTGGGTCAGTCGAGTTTCTCCCTTTTATTGGTATACCTGCGTAGTCGCCGACGTAGAAAAAAAATAACGAAATATAACTGCAGCGCCTCGAATATACATAACAGTCGAAATTAAAAGTTCTCGAGTAGTCTGTCCGTGAGGATCTTGGTTGAGAATATGGGCGAGCTTCCGAGTGGCAGTCGGTCGGTAAGCCAATAGTGGCCACAAAAGTAACCCTCCTCGGTTTCGAGCTCGTCATAAAAATTAACGAAACGCTTTACGAGAGGCGAATTTCCGGCTACGATTTACGACGTACGACTCCTCCGAGCGGCACAGTAGATCCACGCATCGTATAACATTATAACCCAGTGGCGCGCATTGGACTACTAGAGAAGTCCGAGAGAAGCTTATACCCCGGCCGAATCACCGGACAGACCGAATTCATAAAACCGAGCGACTATCCGAACCGCTCGGATTTTCGAACTGTACAAAGGAGATCGGAAGGCTGCAGCGAGCCCCGAAGTGCTCACCGCACTCAACTTTGTTTTCTTTTGCTCTCTCGCGCGCGCGGCTCTTGTTCGGGATTCTTTCTCGGGAAAGTCGGTGAAATCAAGATTTCTCATATCCGTTTTCCCCGATACCAACTACTCCGGGTGGGTGAATCTTTCAGATTTTCCGTGCACTTCATTGAGCCACGTTTTCCCGGAGCAGTTTTGCATTTCGATGCTTTAGACGTGCTATTCGGACGTTTGCCGTATAATCTGGAATGAACGAGCCGAAAATAATTAAGCTGTTACGAAGGAAAGGCGCATTTTTAAAAAGTAATAGAAAAATAAATCTACTGGGGCTCAGAGCGCGGAACGAGTATCGCGTCAAGAACTTTGTTGATTTATGAAAAAAGTAATAATTTTTTAATCGATATTAAGGTAGGAAGAAAAATGAAGGAGCGCCGGCGCGGCGGAGGAAGGAAAAAGGAGGTGAGAGTGAGAGAAGGTAGAAAGGAGATTGGGATAATAGTGGAAGACGAGTTTTTAATACTAAGAGTTTTTCGAACTTTATCCTTTTCCACTCTTTTTTCTTTTTCTTTTTTCTCTTCGTCTCTCGAATATAAATATGCATGCGATCTCCTTTATACTCCACGGGCGTTGGGTCAGATCGTATTTCATTTTACTTCCTTCATCGTGGAAGTAACGAAACGTCGTAAGATAGAATTTAAATTGCAAATGCGTTAAAGGATATTTTCATGTCTTGAGGTGTAACCTATTTTTTCTCTCTTCCACGTATTTCTTTATTTTTCTTTCACTCGCGACGCGAAATTACCTGTATTTTGTTACATTTGCGAGAACCGTATAATAAGCTCATTTTTTTAAGCGTATCTCGAGATAAATACACGCCGTCGAATGAATAAGTAATTTTGCGCGAAAATTCAGTTTTTTTTTTCGCAAATAAAAGCTCGCAAAATTACGATTCAATGGCAGGGTACTAAAGTCTTTGATGAGACTCTTAACTTTAAATGGAATGTAGTTCTTATATGAAAAAAATTTTTCGGAACACTCTCTAAAAACAGTATGGTAAATCGTACTAATGCCTAAAGTTGAAAGCGATTATTTAATCGAATGATTTTACTCGTTCTCGATAAAACTGCACTCCAACAAATATTTCAACATCCTCGCAGACTCTTGCACTCGAATCTTGCGATGCAGGTACAAAATAACGCAGCATAAGAATCTAACGTTCCTTAATCCCCATAAAAGCGAAGGTCCAACGTAAAAAGGCTCGAATTAAGCATTTAAGAAGGAAAAGGTGTAATATAGCAAACGACCCTCGTCTCAGCGAGCAAAGAGAGCGGCGACGGTGGCACCTGCAGCCGCATCGATATCGGTCCAATTTTTCGCGGACAATTTCCGCGTCTCTTTAAGCATCTCTGCCAGACGTAGCAGCGTCGAGTCAGCTGGTTCTCCCGGTCTAGGGTATCGAGCGAGTAAATGTACCGGCTACAAAGTCCCTCTTCTCTCTCTCTGTCTCTCTCTCTCTCTCTCTCCCTCTCTTCTTTTTGCTCCAGCTCCGCTCTCATATATACGCGGCGCAGCGCGGCAAAAAGCGAGGGACGCGCGCGTGCAATAACTGAAAATGGTCTTTTCTTGCCGCCATGCGACGGCAACGACGACGACGACGACGCCACTTAAAGATTAGGACGACGCGAGGGGGAGGTTATACATCCTGCGGAAAAGTCTCGTAAAAATCTATCATGCGAGCGCGCGCGAGGATCTTTTTTTTTTTTTATACGGCGCGCTTGCTGGCTGATGTTACCGCGAATGGCTCGTGCACCCTTTTACCGATGTATACATATATGTAGAGGCGCCAAGCTTTTTCCCATACCGAAGGCTATGATTCGTCGCTGGAGCGTGATGCCATGCAAAAAGGCTTCTATATGGCTTTTGGATCGGCTCTTCCTTTGTTTTTTTTTACGATGTGCGAAACGAAGCTTTTGATTGTCGGTGAAATGGATGTAGGTACGTAAGCGAGAACTTTAAGGGTTTCGCATAACGCGATTCTGAGCTCTTTGCAGAGCAATATGCCCTATTGATTTGTTTGTTTTGCGCGTACCTTTGCGTTCCGAACCTTCCTCTTTTGTTTTTTATTAAATTCATTTCACTAATGTATTAGAATACTGAAAATATGAGAGATTACGTATTTAGAAACAATGCAGTTTCACTCGATCCATACAGACAGAAGTATACTCGATCCGTACAGAAAAAAGTACCCAAAGATGCATCGACCTCTTTGAACGACTTACTTCGCGACTACAAATCTATATAAAAAAAGGGCTTCAAATCAGCACACACGTACACACGCACATAGTATTCGCTAAAGCTCAAGAAACGCATCTGAGAACAGAAAGAAGTTTGGAAAGCTGCATGGTAGCGAGGGACACGCAGCCGAAGAAGAAGCGAAGCGGTGGCTTGCACAAAGTGGAACGCCGAGAGAGAGAGAGAGAGAGAGAGAGTAGAGTCGTCCCTGCGGGCGCTGAGCTCGCGCGTGATCCGAATCCCCGAGTTATTTCATTTTCAACCCTTTCAGCCAACCGTCTACGTCCCTGTCTACGAGAGAGGAGGAGGACGACTACTGCTACTACTACTGCGACGTCGCCCCGTGATAATTTTATTTTTTCACGCTCTGAATAAACCAGTTTTTCCTAAGCTAATGCTGCCTTCTCGGTATGCACAGCCATTCGCTCTTCTACGACGCGCGCGCTTCGCTCTTTATTTCGCTTCTCTCTCCCCTCTCCCTTTCTCTCTCTCTCTCTCTCTCTCTCTCTCTCTCTCTCTCTCTTTCTCGCTTGTCTCGCTCCTTCACTTATCTTTCACTCTGGTATATATATTTGTTTTCTTATTTTCCTCGCTTTCCTCTCCTATTTGTCCTGCTTCTCTGCTGATTTCCTCTTTCGCGCCCTGGCTATCATTTGTTCCACCTCGCTACGGGGCTTTCATATTATCTGTGCTCTCCTTCTTCTCTACCCCGGGCCCTTTTCTCCTTTTTTTTTCTCGACAACGTTCAATACTGTGCGAATCCCGATGCTTAAGCTTATTTTAAATGAATAAGCAATGTGTTAATGGATCAATTTCTTTTTCCCCGAATCGCTAGTACCATCAATTTTTATAATGTAAATGGACAATATTATTTATTAAAGAATAATTTGAACTTTTTTGAAGGTTTTGATAAATTCCAGTTGCATGCGGTTTCTAGTCAACATTTCACTACAACTCGGTGCACGGGACACTCGTGAACTACATTTATGAATCGAAGAAGCCGCACGAAAAATAGAAAGAAGCAACATACAAGGGGTATGAACTTTTCTCCGCGGCTGAAAGAGGAAAGCGTTCGTCGAATGTCAAAAGGCAATATCGACTAACGGTGTAGTCGTTATCGCACTAAGTAAGCTTTTAGCGGGCGGAGAGTCGTTACAGTGCTGCGAGCTTCCGCAGGACACGTTTGTATCGATCAACTCGCTGTGTGTCTGTGTGTCCTTGGCTGCGTTCGCAGCAATCGGGGACTGCACCTGAACACTGCAGCGACTCTCGTTCTCTGCGGGCTTTATCTTCCTTGGCTGCTGCCCCTTTCCGCTTTCACTTCGCTGCACCCATCATATGCCGGGCTGTGCTCGCTTGCACACACTGACGTCACGCACTTGTCCTCGTTACCAAGATTTTACAGCTACCCGCGAGCTTTTCTTCAGATAGCTACGCGATGTCGTACGGGATTTTGTGGATCGTCGGGAAGCTCTTTGCTTCGAGCTGGCACCGTTTTTTCGTGCAACTCTTTTTTTTCTTGTGCAAACACACATTATCGTGCAAGTGTGTTGATAGGCAGATTCCGCCACCGTTGTTCCAGAAACTGAAATATGTTAAAGGTTGTGTTTAGTATGTTAAACATTATCGATGTACATTTCAAAAGGTGGAAAAGGAGTTTTGTTTCAGGAAATGTGCAGGAATCGGAAAGATTTCTACCTTATCGACATATATGTTGACTTATGTATGTAAGCCTTAAAAGTGTCCCCCTTGTAATTAAAAATATTGTTAATACATCATCTCAAGGAACTCTGTTAAAATATTAAATTACAATCCCGATTGGTTGCAATTCTAGCAGCGTTGCTTTTCATGTGTATTTTGCACCCATGAGTGAAGTTTAAGTAAGAGTTGAAGTAAGCGATATATAAATTCTCCCTTTTACCCCAATTTGCATCATTTTTCGGTAGTACTTAACAGCTGCTGCTATAATGGCTTGATTTACTCTGCTGAATTTCTGAGAATCTCTCACTTCAATAGTACAAAAATCTCAAATCTGATGAAAAACCATTTATACTGTGAGAATATATTATGAAATATACTTTAAAAATATATTAAAAAATTAAATCAATTTTTTTTCGTAATCTTTTGGTATTATACCATCTTAAATAATTAACGTAAGATAATCCGAGTGCCATATGTTTTCATTTGAAAATTTTCCTTTACAGGTACAGGTAGATAGCTAGCCAGAATAGGACTCAAAATAGTACATCGTCTACTAACGTCCAGCCTTGCGCTTCTATTCTGCGCGCTGGTCGCCGGATCACCGAGGTTAAGCAGCACTCAACAAGGTCAGTACTTGGATGGGTGACCGTTCAACGAACCACCGTTGGTACTGTGGTGTCCGTTTTTTTTAATCTATATATTTTGTACGTGGTTGTTTTTACCTATTAACATTGTGGTTTACATTTTGTACAGATTGGCCAGTTTATAAGTTTTTAAATAAATTTAGGACATAATTTTTTTATGGATATATTTTTAATATAATATTCTAAGAAAATTCGCATATCTTACCAAATATTTTTAAAAATTATTTTATTAGTAGTTTATGAAATATTTTTTTTTATATTTCTAAAATATATGAAAAAATAAAAAACTAACAGAATAGTACATTACACATCTAGGGAGGAAAAGTAAGCGCACCTTCGGCTCGGGTGACAATTTCCATGCGATTTGAGGCATTCGTGTTAACTTCCCGTGGTGTGTATACTATTTTTTTGCCTAGCGAAGCCGAAATTACCACTGTCTCAAACCAACCCCCGGGTGGGAAAGTGGTACTTTCGGCCCGCTAGGCAAAAAATATTATTTTTTAAATCATAGGATAATTAAAAATCATAAAAATATGTAGTTGCTAACCTTTTTAAGAATGTATTGTTAAGTAGTTACAAAAAACATAACATTCAGTAAAGATACAAATCAATTGAGCTTTACTTAAAAAAATTTCTATTATGCCCTTTTTCAATCTGTTTCGAAGTATGCTATAACTATATATCATACCTATTTATAAAACGTGAGAAAAATAATATTGAAAATTTAAAACCGTCTTAAAATCTTGAGTTTATTTATTTATGAAGGCTAAAAAATTTTTTGTCACATATATTAGTAGCATGAATTTTTTCAGATTTTTCAGAATATGATTTAAAATATTAAAAACACGATTTTTCACCGATTTCTAGAAATTTTTTTCGATAAATCATCAAATAGTGCACTGATAAATATTTTCTCGACTTATTTTCGACCAATAAAATGTTCTAAATTTTTTTCTATTTTTCGAGGAATCGAAAAATTATTAAAAAAATAAAAATCCGATTTTTAGTTAAGTTTGGAATTTTTTGCGGTACAACTTCAAGCAGAGCGCTAACAAATATTTTCATAAGTGTTTTTCCATCAAAAAGGTATTATAAATTATTTTAGATTTATAAAAAATTAAAAAGTCGATCGTTGGCCAATTTAGGGAATTTTCTCCCGTCAAATACGTTATTGACCTTCAGAAGAAAGCTTTCCTCTCTTCGTTACCGGCAGAGAATATTAATTGAATTTTTTCAGATTTTTTAAGTACTGGACCTCGATTTAAACAATTGAAAACTTATTTATTGCTGCAAACATATAATACGAATTGTTCTTAGTTGAAAAAAAAAATAAGTTCAATTATTCAGTAATGTTAAAATTGTTAATTTAAGGCTAGTAATTTGCTGGAAATATAATAGAACGAAATATTTTAATGTAATTTGAACTGGTTTTTTACATAGATACAATGAATTATTTTTTACATATTTTACATATATTACTTTTTCGCATATTTCTATTAAAAGATTGAAAAAAATACTCATTTTTCATTGTGACAACTATAATCCAATTAATCGTTATACGTTAATAAAACCATTGTTAATCTAGCGAGAGGATTGAAACAGTATAACTGTATATAACTATTCTTATTTTAAATTATAACTCTTTTTTAACTCTAAATTTTCCAAAAAAGTCGAAAAAATTTATAATACCTTTTTGGTCGAAAAACACTGGAGAAAATATTTATAAGCTCTCTGCTTTGAGTTTTACCGAAAAAAAATTCCAAAATTGACTAAAAATAGGAATTTTATATATATTTATCGGTGCTCTACTTGGTGTTTTATCCAAAAAAATTTCTAGAAATCGGTGAAAATTGTGTTTTTAATATTTTAAATCATGTTCCACTATTCCAAAAAATCTGAAAAAATTCAAGCTACTAAAATAATTGCAAAAAAAAATTTTTAGAGTTCATAAATAAAGAACCTCAAGGTTTTAAGACGGTTTTAAATTTTCAATATTTTTCTTCTCGCGTTTTACGGGTAGGTTTGATATACCTATAGCATACTTTGAAAGAAATTCGAAAAAGGTGTAACTGAAACTTTTTTCCATAGTGGTGTCTCTCTAGGGAGTCCAAAAGAAATTGATTTGAAATTTTTAAACTCGAATGACTTTGCTAATTTTGTACCAAGATAATTAATTTTAGTTTTCTTGTATGCGTCTTAACAAGAACTTTAGTTAAAGAAAATAATGCTTCAATCGATAAAAATGCCGTAGAGATATTTCAAAAAGTCTAAAAAACGATAAATGCGATTTTTGAACTTAATTTTGAGGTTAGGGTACTGAAGTTTTGAGAATTTTCATATTTTTCGAAACTATTTAAGGTCGCCGAATTTCAGTGATATCCGTGAGAGGGAATTTTTCATCCGCTTACTTTTTTGAGAATATATTGTTGAGTAGTTACAAAAAACATTTATTTTATTAAAAAGTTGTTTTTCTTTAGATTTTTCATTATATTTTTTTTATGCGACAGATACACTTTTAAAACTCACACTATTTTAAACTAGAATTTTAGTAATGCGTATAAAAAAAATTTTTTACTACTTGATAGACTTTTTTTTTAATGCGTAAAAATAAAAATTATGTACGCTGGTTTCCAATAGAAATTATGAAAAGTTGCGTATTATTTTGTACGTTAGCGTAATTAGCAATGATGAATCAATAAAAAAAAACTAGGGATTATGTTTCTGAACGTTTAAAGAAAAAATATTTTCGTTTTATCAAAATTTTTAATTTAAATTTTTATTTTCAATTGTCACGGTACAAAAGTATTCTTAAAGTTGAAAGCTTTATAAAATCTCTATTGTACGACAAGCTTTTAGCACATATATGCATACAACTTTGGAAAAACCTTTTATATCCAGTGTTCATATTGTAACTTGTACAATTCTTTTATATCTTAGTCAAGACATCATTCCAATAATTCTAAATTCAGTGTGAGAAAGCACGAAGAATGTAAATATGTCAGCAGCTCAATGAAGCTTAAATTTTAGTAGTTCCATATTTTGCTAATCGCCAGCCACGCAAGTGATTATAATCTGTAAAATTGAAAACACAAATCAGAGCCTCGTGAAAACCACTGCATAAAATATAAGGCTACAAAGTGTGTGTGTGTGTGTGTGTGTGTGTGTGTGTGTGTGTGTGTGAGAGAGAGGGGGTGTAGGAGGAGTTGTCGGAAAGAAGCTTGCACGTGGAGAGGAGACACTGTAGAAAGCTGCACTTGCGGTGGCTACATGGACGGGAAGTCGTTTTAAAGGATGATGATATACTTTGCGAAAGAGCGGGAGACAAACGCCGTGGCAGGTACGAGGTGCGAGGGAGAAACTGGGTCACTGGGTTTACTGGATTTCACGAGGTCGTTCTTCCTCATCTTCCTCGTCGTCGTCGCTCAAAACACTTACGTCGAAAGCCTTGTTCTTCTTCCTCTACTCCCCTGCTTTCCTTTTTTCTCCCCTGCCTCGTTGCTCGAGGGATTTTATGGCTAGTCCTCTCACAATGTGCAGTCCATTTTAGATAGCTACGATGCAACACTTACCGTTATCGCGACGTGTATATGTACAGGCTTGGTCAGGCTTTTTACTTGAATTATTGAGAATTTTCATTGTAACGGAAGAGTGACAGGCTTAATTCATCCTCGTATTGATGGATCGGTTTGACAATGTCAAAAATCTATAACATAGATAGAAATTATATATAAGTTAAAAAACAAAAATAGAAATTATAAATTATATATAAATGGATTGTCAAGTGTTGTACAATCTTTTTTTAGTGATGGAATACATTATCTACTGTCAATGCAATTTAACATGCTGTCACCGAGGTATGAAATAATTTATTGCCTACGTGACCCAATTTACTGGGTTGACTTCTCTGGATTCGATCAAGTATTTGCACAGCATTTCGACTTGGATTGTCGAGTACTTTTTACCTCTTCCCACTATATTTTTAATGAAACCCTGCGCATCAATGGACAATTAAACCGTGAAATTTTTCCTCGAATTCCAATAAATCGACACCGCAATTTATATATTGCCCACCAATGACCACCGTAACTAATTCAAACATTGTACTATAATTCCCCCCACGTGGTTACCATTTACCTTTCAAAAAAAGTATACCCCCTGAAAAGTGTACAAAGGAAACCAAGTATTCACCATTGAAATACCTAAAATCCACGAAACAGCACTCGAAAAGGAAACTTTAACAATCTGCATGCTGAGTAGGAAAACACGCATCACAGGAGGATGATTTTTGGATCGTCCTCGTCGAGCCCACGAGACATTCTCTCATCAATTGGCGTATTGTGTTCCTCTGCCTCTTTCCCCCTTCCCCTTTTCTCCTTATATTCGCGATTCACGATGCGCTGCATCAAGTAGTCCCGCAGTCGAGCGCGAAAGAAAAGATACCGTAAGAAGAAGCATAAGAAAGAAGACTGGAGCAACATCAGCGCAGCAGCAGGTCGCTCGTGACAAAATAATACGGACAATGGCGATGACAGTGGATCCAGAAGATACAAGAAGAGGCTGCAGGAGTATACTACCTATACATAAAATCGACGTCGAGTGGAGAGAGAGAGAGAGAGACGCGCGCGCGCAGCCTCCGCTTCCGTCAACACTGAATAGGAGAGAGAGAGAGTGAGAGAGACATGAGAGAGGGAATGCACTCGTCCGTTCTGTTGGCACAGCGACAATGTGTATACATAAGCAGAGTAGCGCAGCCGCTCTGCGGGACAAATTAACCGAAAAATTAAGTCGACCGTGAGAGTAGAGAAGCTGTGTGTAGCGGCGGCTGCGAGCAGGGAAGAGAAGCTAACCCTAAGCAAATAATTAATTGCTTGCTTATTATTTGCGCGCGGTAGCGGAACGCGAGGCTCGCGTTATCTGGAGCTCTGGAGACACTACACGGTAGAACTAGGCGACTCGAGAGCTGGATGTTTGCACAGAGACATGTATATGTACGTCACTGGTGCCCTACTATTATGCTCTATACGAGTATCCGATTCTCTTGTTACTCTTTGGGCTTCTTTTTTTCCTCTCTTTTTTTTTTAAGGGGCAGCTGTGGTACACGGAGAGCTGTAGAGCTTTGCCCTGTGACCCGGTCATACGATTTCCGTTGGAATTTACGACCTCTTGAGTTTTCGATTGGTCTCGCGTTTGTACAGTTGACGAACGGATTATATACGCGGAACTTGTATAGTCGATCGTCAAATGAATCGAAGACGCTTCGAGATGTTATACTGCTAAGGTTTGGTTGATATTCCGCGTTGGGTGCATCTAAAATTGTTCGATTTCCTCGCGAAATGCTCTTGAACGATATTATCGCGAAGAGTGCCGAGAAATAGGATGCATAAGCAGCTTTCGCTATGCTGCTCCTGCTTCTGCGTATTGATGGGCCGTAGCTGGGAACTTCACTCGCTCGATTCCCTTCTGAGTGGAGCTACTTATCGAGCAAGCAATCACTTGGCAGTTCTCGAAAATGTATGATATGCCGGGCAATCAAGTTGGCGATCGCTTACGATACTCTGCGCAAACGGCATAAATGCTGCGCTTATGCGATACTTGTGAACAATAATGCGAGAATTAAAATAATTTATAACCACGCATTATAGAGTATAGTTTCTGTATCAACGGGCAATTAATAGTATTCAGAATCGTACGAGTAAGTCATCCTTTGACGATGGATTACCTTTGAAAAAGCAAATTCCTCGCCCATATTACGCCGCCTACAATTTCGAATATATATAAGGTGATTGTGCCTCGATGTCGAGGGCAAGCACTACTCCGCCTCTCGTCACTCCTCCCGATGCTACACACACACACACCCACAAGCTGCTCAGAGCCCGGCTTCAACAACACCGCCAATAGAATATATATAAAAAGGAAGCCCCGGAACAAAAACAACCTGCGGCACTGCATTATTATAGCTGCAGTCGGTAACTTGCGGTCCAGGGGAGGGGATTCGGTGCGCGCGTGCCAATACCTCGGCTCTAATTTTTAACGACACGCGAAATCTCGCGAAATCTCGCGAAAGAGGGAGAGAGAGAGAGAGCCTAGCTCGTTCCACATCCTCTCATTCTAATGAGATTTATCGGAATCGGCGTCCCGCCAGTCTACTTTAGCCGCCAGAGCTAACTCACCCATTTGTTCGATCGAAGGTTCATTTCGATCACGAGCTGCTGCTGCTGCTGCTTTTTTTATTCGCGCATACATTGGAGATGATCGCGGGATGTATATCGAGGTTGGTATTATGCTTTCAAGTATTCTTTTACAAATGAGTTCTTTTTTTCCGATCCGAGTTGAAATGTATTGAATTGATTTAGAGCACACTTTTGTATAATGGGTAATAAGAGAAAATAATTTATTGCAGTATGTTATATTTTTATAGATTAAATCACTTGATACTTATTTACTGCACAGTTAATTATTTCAACCATTGGAAATAAAAGCCGAAGGAAAATCAATGAAACACGCAAGAGGAATACTTGGAAAAAGTGCAAAAATGGCCAATACATAAATGATAGAAATAAAGCTGACAAACGCTCATACATGAAGCAGCCACACTCGGATACAGTTGCAGCTCACGAACACGGACCTACACACACATAGTCGTACACGCGGTGCAGCTTGTGCGCAGAGCCATAGCTCGAGCTATATATACGCATATCGAGCAGCTAGGCATGCATTCGCAGGGATCTCGCGATTCCTGCATACGCAGCTCGGTGGCGGCGGTGGCGGCGGCGGCGGCGAGCAATGATAGGAGCGCGGAAATGCTGGGAAGGCACAAATATATAAGAAAAAGGAAAGGGAGCGAATAATCGTGTGGATTCTGTCGGTCCGTTTCTCTCTCTCTCTCGTGCTCTCTCAGATGCACCTACACACACATACGCTCTCGCACGCTTTGGCGCATAAAGTGACTTTCGAGATCGCGCGATCGTTCAAAGCTGCTGCTGCTACTGCTGCTGCTGGGGAAGAAAATTAAAGGAACTTCTTTTCCGTGACTCTCGCCGAATTCGCAGACCCGTTGAGTAGAGAATATTGGAAGCGATCTTTCATCGCGGGAGCGCGAGCTTTGAGTCATTTTTCAACTTTGCCGAGCCATGCTCCCATATATACGCTGCTGCTGCTGCTACTGCTACGTCTTGTGATCTTTTGCCGTCCTCCGCATTTTTCGCGTACCGTGTGTTTACAATGCCGCCGGTGTGCGCTGTCATGAATTTTTGATACCTGCGAAATTTCAGCTCTCGACGTCGATATCCGATCATTTTTAGCCGTATATATAAAAGTTCACTTTTACTGTATTTGATCGTCTAATTATAAAATTTTTTATCGATACGACATATTGCAAAAAAACTCTGAGAAAAATTTCTAGTCCTCCAAAACATACTCTAACGTTAAATATATTATATAAATATCAAAAGCTTTCAACTTTTAATTACTAAACAGTGTTTATATAATATAATTCACATAATCGTAAGGCCAAGATCTTAAAAAGCGTCGAAATTCCAGCTCAGCACTATTATACAGACACATTATAAACTCGCCGCCCCCACGAAAACAGACCACCACCGAGCAAAAGCAGCAGCAGCAGGGAAAATTCGCTCGCTTTTCTCATAAGCGTTCACTCCCTCTCTCATCTCGTCTCGGCACAGCTCTCGGCTGCATTCCTGGAGCTCGCCATTCACCCGTGCGCGCATACCTCCGACCGAATTTAGCTTTGGATACCCGCTCCTCTGCTCTCTGCACCAATGATCCCAGTCAGTCTATGTAGAGCGCATGAGACCACACTGGTATACGCGCAGCATAAGAAAGCCCATAGGCAAAAGAGAGAGGGAGAGTGAAGTGAGGGACAGGTGACAAATAGTGGGCCTCCGTCGTGTATGGGCGATTTAACCGAATGAATGGGAGAGCTACGGGGGCCACCGGCGAGTTCGGCAAAGGTCCACCCGAGGCGTGGCACTCCAGATGCGCTCATGTGCTACAAAAGCTCGTCGTTGACTTTTCAAAATATTTCCTCAGTTTCGCGCGACAAAGTCTCCGCCGCGGTGAGCTATGCTGCTCAGCGATTCATTCTTTCTTCCTCTCGCTCACTCGCAGTTGCCTCCCAGGCCGCAATTTGCCACGACTCGTTTCTTTATTTTGTCCTCGCTCTCTCTGCTTCTTCTTCTTTTTCTTCTTCTTCTTCTTCTTCTTTTTCCATTCTATATACACGGCTTTTTTTCGCAACTCTGCTTTGCGCTGGCAACTGACGAGAACACGCGCCTTTTCACTTGGTTGGTATAAAGTTTGCCGAGGAAATGCGCGCGGCGGCGGCAGCCCATTGTCATCGGATGATTTTAGTTTTGAGGGCGTGTTGCATTGTGGCAGTGGTGGCGGCGGCGGCGCGCGGTCTTGAAATACGCTGAATGACAAGCTTTTACCGACATATACCGCTCCATTGGGATATTGCGCAATTTTTTGAAAATCGTCTCTCGTCTACAACGATACCATGCATTCGGTGATAAATCATTCTATTCGCATTTTGTTAGCAGCAGCTGAGTGCACCGTGCTACTTTCATTGCTATTATACAATTTTCCTATTTGGCTTTTTTTTTTCAAATTTTTGTACATTGTCCCGAATTTAAGGATTCTAACACGCACTTTACCTATCATTGAAATTATCGAAAGACTGCATCCTTAAGTAAATGAACAAGATATTTGCTGCTTTAATTTAATTAAAGTAATTTTTCATGGATGGGTTCGTTCCTTTGCAATCTCCAAATCTCCCTAAAAATTATCGGGCTCCATCGCCAGCCAGCCAGCGGTCCGTGCGCAATAGCCCGGATATATAATTGCGCACATCTCATCGTATGTAAAACACATGCCTCATGCATCGCGAGCGAGCTTCGCGCCAATCGCCTAAAAAATCCGAGTCGGAAAGCCGCAGGTCCGAGGGCTCCCGAGAGTGCAGCTGCGGCGCGCGCGCGCTCACACAAAGGATTAAATTAAAACCGCTGCTCGTTAACCCGAGCGAGTGAGCAGGAGAATGAACTACAGAAGGAGAGAGAGAGAGATTAGACGCGTGAGCGCATGGGTCCGTGACCGCGGAGGAGCCGCGCATAGTGCTCCTTCGCGCTAAATAGGTGTCGGATATATTTCGCTGCTACTAGCTCTCTAAGCTTCTCAGGCGCGAAGCGAAACGCGAGGAGAGAGATAGCAAGCGAGACCGCGATGCATTCTCGAAATTTGAATTAATGAACATTTTGCTGATAAAGCTGGTAAAGGCTTTTTTTTACATGGGAATCTGTGAGTGACTGCGAGTACGGATCGTATAGTGGTTGAAAAGCGAATATTTAGGTCGGCTTTGGTTTTTTTGTCGGTGGTGTATTTTGGAACACGGTACAGAGCGAAATGTAGTTTCCGGCACGAATTCGAAATTCTTTTCATTTGCAGGATTTCACCGTCAAAGGTGAAAAATAGCATTTTTGAAGTATATCCTGTTTAAGGTAGCTCTATGGATACTCTCTAGTTTACTGAGAGATGAAACGAAAAATTGTTTTAAATACTTTATAAGCGTGTTAAAAGTGTTTCAAAAATTTTTTCATCAGTTTTCATTTAGGTTTAATACCCTATTCATTATTATTTTATTAAAATAAAACATTATTGCAAACAATTCTCTGTTTATTTGACTTCGGTTTCATCCTGACATGAAAATATGGCAACACTATACAACGAGTATCCTTTCGCACCAACTGTATGACGAATGATGCGTTGTTACCAAATTTCTATCACTTCCTAAACTAACCGTGAAAACAAGATTTTGCTTGTTTTGCTAATAAATATCTTTTAATTTTACACGATAGCCTATAATAATTTATATATTTTTGGAAAGCTGAGACATCAATCTATTAAAAACTAGTTTTTCAATAATGGCTTACACCGCTATCTATAAAAAAATCTTCTCTTCCTGTCTCTCAGAGTGCCTGTCCCATAAGGGCTAATGTTAAATACCTCACCTTTAATTTACAATATTTTTAATTTTTATACGGTAAAAAGTGTTTGTATATAAATTTATTACTGACTCTTAATTTTAGTAGCATTAATTCTATGGCAGTTCTTGTATTGATTACCGATCCCTAATTGCCGAACTTACTATTATTATTTCATTGCATTTTTCGGACGCAGAGAAAATAATATAAGTATAAAAAGAAAAAAAGATTGAACTCGTTGAAGAAAGACGGAAATGACTGATTGTTCCGCTCGTCATTATTCCATTCTACATATAAGCTTATTTACCATTCCAGCGGAGCGCATCCACCGGTAACTACTTGAAATAGTGACTATTAACTGACAATCAGTGGATTTCGACTGATTCAAATTCAGCAGCTGCAGTATACGCGCGGCCAAGATCAGCATGCACATATACATATATATATATATATAAGAGCTGCTTTGCGCCCGGCTGAAATTTGCATCCGCTAAGCGACCGCCCGCATGTTTCTCTCTCTCTCTCCCTCTCTCTGGCTCACTCCACCCCCCGAGCGTACAACGCCCCGTCAAGAGCCCTAGAGAGAGAGAGAGAGAGAGAGAGAGAGAGAGTCGAGCCGCTACCGTTGGCTGACTGGCTGCTGCTGCTGCTGCTGTTGTGGCTGATATCTCAAGGAGGTAGCTTGTTACGAGCAGGCTGCGGATGTTAACGCGTCGCGCCGAGTTGAGCGAGCGCCGCTGCCTGCAAGCCCGAGCTCGTCTTTGGTGTAAGATAAGAGGGCGCGGCGGCGGGAAGGCCGGGTGAGTAAGAGGGGGAGGGATGGGGGGAAAGCTGCGCTGGAAATGGAGTCAAGTGGAGAGAGACGCTGAACTAGATTAATGGGAGATGCATATAGTGGAATCATTAGGGCATTATACTTTCGTAAATGTTGCCTTTACTGCTGCTGCTGCTGCTGCTGCTGCTGCTGCTGCTGCTGCTGCTGCTGCTGCTGCTGCTGCTTGTAGCCGAGATAGGAGTGAGGTGTGTTTTTGTCGAGGTGTTGTCTTTAGAAAACTGCTTAAGGCGAGGGTATAGCCGATGAGAGGCTTGTTTTTTCATTCATTTTTCGTCCATTTTCGTGGATCCCTCCGTGCCTTTACAACAAAACAGATTACTCTGTTTGCGCATTCACCGAACCGATTAATGATTGTTTGTCATAATTGAAACTTAATGGTGCAAAATTAATTCATATAATCAAATGTATAAACATGTATGATACAAGGTATTTTTGCTTTCTTAATTTGTCATACGTATATATTCAAGTTTTCGCAATTCAAGTTCGTTGAGCGATATTTTTACTATACTTGTGTAAGAGCTTTTTTGTTGCATAAACTGATTATTTTGCAACTAATAATGAGTTATAATCAATTAATTACTATTTATTTATGGAAATTATTTGTAATACTGCTGTTCAGATCTAATTTATTTAGTTGAAAATTTTAAATTATACATTTAGATTCCAATAGTACAAGGCAAACCAGACACACGTGCACGAGAAGACTTTTCTTACTCATCTAAATTGATTTGTGGAGGTACTACTTTTCCTGTTTTTGGATCGATACATTCGCAGATATTACGATTACAACGACCTTTCAGCTTTCCTGCAAGATCACAGAATGCGTTACACAGGTCTTCTCCGCAATCTACAAAAATTAAATTATGATTCCGTTATTGAAAAAAAAATTTAATAGTATTAATAAATAACTTAAACGATTTTAAAATTATAGCTGTTTCAATTCTTTAATAGTAAAATTTATTGAAAGATCTTTGAGTGCATATTTACATTGAGGACTATTCTGTCGTTTTCTGATGTTTAGTGTAACCTAGGGATCAAAATGTGTATTCCATGTATCGGTTTCTGAATGTCGATTCTGTCTCCTAGGTTTCACTAAAGCCACCAAATGATGGAATTACTCTCATTTGTGCACTGAGAAAAAAGATGTCTTGCATTAAATGAACGGTTTATTAACTGTACAATTAATGAATATCACTTATATTAAATACGAATACGTTTGTCATGAAGCTCTAGTTCTTAACTATTAACGTACGTTTGCATTTAATATAAATCATCCGTGCTGTTCTTATAAGTGATAAAAATACTTAATATTTAATGAATATGTATTATAAACATATTTATAAAATTTAAAGTTAAATGAAATATTAAATTACATTACATGAGACAGAGAGAGAAAGAGAGAGAGAGAGAGAGAGACTCAGTGTATATATATCACAATGTTGAATTTACAGAATTAATGAATACAATACAAAATTTCAAACACAAAATTTTTTACAATAATTGATTGTCTCACTTAATGTTAGCGAATCAGTTCTTAACTATTAAGGTGGGGCGAATTTGATATAAGTCACTCGTACAAGTGAAATATTCATTAACAGTAAATGAATATTCAATTCGCCATATTCAAATCCACGTTCATTAACATTAAATTACATTCATTCTTTCATTTTTTATAAGACATCTTTTTTCTCAGTGTGTTATTATTAAGAAGATTAATTAAATACTTAAAAATGGTTTAAAATGGGAAATAAAAAAATTCATATTGTATAATGAAGAAATTAATAAATTAACACAATTTTTAGTAAGGATTCACAGATATAATGCATACTATTGTAAAATTTAACATATAAAATTGTAACAGCATTAGTAATTGGTTATATCTGACTTACTTCGATCAACAATCCGCGACTGTGAACTTGGAAAGCTGCACGCCAGTGCGATGAGAAGCACAAAAGCAGAAGTGAGGATCTTCATCATGAGAAATGTATTCGTCGTTTGCGTTGTCGATATTAGTTATTGAAGCACGTTGAAACTTTTTTTATAGGTACGCATCTCTTTTATACTTTGTGGAAACTTTGGGTTCGAGATAAACAAGATAAAAAAATCGAAAGAGCTATTTGCATAAAGAGTTTCTTTAAACAGAATTTGCACTCCGGATACTTACTCGTTGCGCCGTGCCTACAAACAAAAAATCGTTTATCATTGTCTGTTATAATTATGCGTAGATTTATTTCATCCTTATCTTAAGAAATGATAAGAGTTTTATTTGCTTGCTCTCTCTTAATGTTCAAATATTTTTCAGAGTATTAAAAATATTAATAAATTTTTTAATATATATATATATAATTTAAAATAATAATTATGTATTAGTATAAATGATAAACCATAAAAGGTCAGATTGATATTCCATAATAGATTTTTGACCAGAAAATTCAAAAATATAGTCTAAATGAAAATATTGTCTGCGTTAAAACTATTATTTTAAGGAGTATGAGAGCATAGTCCTAACAAATTTTACCGCTACTTTCTCACCTCTTGCCGATGCAGCTCAATTATAATTATAATAACAAAACATTTTGACGGTATATTTCATCCTAGTCATCAAACTTTTACCCATTAAAGCATTTAATCATCTAAAATGTGTAAATGTTTCTTTTACAGCTCACAACAAACATTGTGAATGTGCATAAAAAGTATAAATTCAATAATGAACATAAATTAAAGAATCGCATTTAAGCCTGAAATTGAAGGCATTAGTCTGGTCTTGAAATTGATTCTCGCTAAGAGTGAGAGAGGAAGACAGAAACAATGAGGTAGACTTGGAGAAACAGAGCGAGGAAACGGAAGGAGAGAGTAATAGCGCGAGGTGCGCGATGTGGTCTGTCTGTTTAATTATGATAAATACCCGGTGTGCGCGGGGGCGCGTTTCTATACGAGCTACTTGATCTTGGGGAGCTTCATGAATCTCATGAGTTTCCGAGTAACGTCAGACTACTTCGGGTGTATATGCGGGAAAATGTATTTTCGTGCCATTCGTTATTTTAAGACACGCGCCTGCACCGCCGCCTCCGCTCTAATTATAATTCCTAAATACGTACTTTGTTCTTCATATCTCTCTCTCTCTCTCGCTCTTGGTAGGCGCACGCGTGCGAACTCCCAGAGAGCGATATACGTATTTTTATTTTCTTATATACTATATACGTGCTCCAGCAGTGAGAGAAATAACACGCGCGCGAGGTTTAATTTTAACGTCCGCGCCGGCCGCGCACGCTTTTCTCGATATTCCACTTACGAGCCTTTCCACTCGAACGTCATAGAGTTATTCCTGAGTTATTCTTCTGACGAGTCCGTATGAGCGTGTGTATGTGTTTATGATGCTGGAGGGTCATACGTAAGACGTGCTTTCTTGTGACATAAGCAGCTTACATTTTAATGGGCTACGATTTTCAGAACGGTCTGATGACGTTATTGGTTTGAACGTGTAGACACATTAAGATGCTTGAACTTGAATAATCTATAGTATCTGTTACTTTTAGACTGCACCTCGATATATAATCTACTTTTTATTCGTTCAATCTTTTTACGGAAGTTTTGAAATAATCAAACACGTTATTAAGCCATTTGTTCATCAATTGTTCTGAATATGGATTGTATTTTTGTTATTTTTTTTCCATTCAGCTGTGAAACAATTTGAGGCTATATATGTATTTTTTGATATCGCAGAATATCGAACTAACCGTACACTCAATCAAATCAATGAATATCGTAATTGAAAAACCAAATAGAGTCGCTGACCCGTATTTGTATCCCAGAATATGCTACAATGTTTTCACCCGATTACAAAAAAAGAAAAATTCGAGCAAACTTCAAAACATAGGGAGGAATGTCAAAAAAAAAACGTAGTCTTGAATCTAAGTATCGAAGCCAACAAAAGCAGGAGCAACAGTGGCAGCAGCTTGGCTCGGTTGACTTTATTGTTTCAAAGAAGCCAGCTGAAGAGCTTCAACGCAAGTTCGGCTCTCCCGCGCGTACACGCGGCGGACTCGATTAAAATCCGCGGGCCGCTGTTGGCGCTGTTGTTATATACCCTCTGGTACCCCCTCGTTCTGCAGCAGCTCGCATTTAAGGGAGAGAAATACGATTTTTTTACGGTTCTCTACTCTCGCGCGCGGCTCGCTCGAGCTTGAATATTTGCATTCATATGGAGGTTTCTCGTGTAGAGCAGCAGCGGCAGCGGCAGCCTATACATTTTTACGTCTATCATCAGCGATGCTCAAGCTCTCCCGCACGCGCCATTCATTTTGCGCTGGCGCGTGAGTTACGACGCTCGCCGTTTGCAAATGAAAATAAAAGCACTGTCCCTCTCTCTCTCTCTCTCTCTCTCTCTCTCTCTCTCTCTCTCTCTTGCTCACTTTCTACGAGATACCCCGAGAGAAATTATGAAATGCCGACAGGGAAAAAATGTTGAATGCCGCCCGCAACGAACTGGCGCGTAACCTCTTTTTTCTGCCCTGGCATTTTGCCGTATTATATAAAGTCATAGGCGGGGGAAAAAATATTCCTACGAAATGAGCGAATGCAGGTATGTATGTGCGTTCCTTTATCTCGACTTATTCCCCGCCCGATTTTTCATTGATGTACATTCACGTTTTTCGACTACTTCTGCAGAGATCATTTTTTTTGGATGAGGCCGCAGTGCGCTTTTCACGAATATAATCAATGAGGTATACATGGGTAATACAGAGCTTCACCTGAATAGCAATTTAATTGCGTTATGTAAACCTGCAATTTCTAAGGAGAGATTTAATTTTAAATTTTTAGATTACCCTTCAGTTAGTAAATGGACTTGATGAATTCTTTTATGCCTTTAAATTATTCTATAATTAATATATAAGGGCTTTGTCGGTCAAGAGTATCATGTTCCCATCTAAATATTTCAGCCTTTAAATAGGATCAATTAATAATAATTAATTATAGTATGAAATACTTGTATTTACACTCGCGAAAGGAAAACATCGTCCATTAATGCTCACCCTAAATTATCCATTTAGATTCATTCGCTACAACAAAAACAGAAAACACCAAATAGTGGAATTTCGCGAAACCGCTAATAAACCGCTCATTTTTCCACGAGCAATGCACTTTGGGCAGCCGTACATGGTACCATTAATAAAACAACCGCACCCTTCAAACTTTAACTCGCGTGGCTCACAAGAATCGGACTGTGTTTCATTTCTACCCCTCGGCAGATATACACAAGTCCTCGCGCAATCGCATATATCATGTATCGATTTGACCCCATCTGCACCGCGAGTGCAACATAAAAAAGGCGCCTGGTGATATACGAGGCGCGAAACTCGTTGTTGCGGTCAAAATATGCGTAATATATATAAATTATTTCCAGATCCCGAGTCGATCAGCTGACGCTATGACTCAGGAGAATTTTCCAACCCTTTTCGCGGGATCCCTTATACGAGCGAACCTTTCAACGCTTTGTTTGCTCTTCTTCGGCTAGAAATTTTCATTTGGACTTGCAGCTGCAGCTCGTCGAAGATGTGGGATTTACGTTGACGATCGGCTAAACAGAAGTATACTACCTAATTTATCTTGCGTTGGAATATCTTGGGTCTTAATTAGAAGTGCAATTTATGTGCCCCATGCGGTATGTGAATGTTTGCTTCTGAAAGCTTAATGATGAAGATTAAATATCGATTTTATTTTATAAATGAATGTTTTTCATTTTATAATTGCTTTAAACTGTTATTAAAGCTGATTGAACGTTGATTGAAACAAAAGATTATATATCTGTGAAAAACGAGCATCTATTTCCCAGATAACGAAATTGACTGATAAAAAATTATAAATACCGCAGATGAAGTGAACAAGGCTTACTTTTGACCGCCAGACAGATTAGAGGATTAGTAATTTTTTAAGTACATGTAAAATCTCTCATTAGTTTTGTCAATTTTTTCTATCGCACTGAACAGAACGATACACGCGACACATGTTGCAAGCGCTCAAAGTTGTGGTATATATCTCCTCTGAGCTTAAAAGCGAGCTTTTGAGCGCATTCCCCCGTATCTACTATTCAGCGGGACAAGATTGAAAGAGATGAAGTACCTCGTTACGGTGCGTGTATGAAGGAAGCGAGTCGTCCGCGTATACCTACATATACATGCGTCGAAAGCCAAGGATATATATTTTTGTTTTCGTTCCTCCAGCCTTTTTGACCAAGAAATGCGCCACGTTAATTATTCTGGATATGCGCGTAGTCGTATACACGGCGCATTTTAGTTAATTAAGGCTCGGGCTTAGGTACTTTTTTTATAAGAAACGCATAATGTTCCTCTGATCTTGAGCACATAGAGCTTATTTTTATACTACTTATGATAATGTCCACCTAAATGATAACTTAATCATACTATGTAAATGTTGGATATCCGTTCACCTAAGCTAATAATATGTAATATTTACTTGGATAATAAGCTGTTAATGCATCTTAAAATGACAAATAAGCACAACAAAAAAAATCCTTAATTCTATTATGCTTAAAACACTTGCACTGAGAAAAAAATTTAATTGATTCAATTACATGAATTTAATTAAAAATAAAATTAATTGATTGAATTATAGTTTAATTAAATCAATAACATGTCTAATTATTTCAAATGAATATTTAATTGAATTCTTATTAAGAAAGTAAATAATTGATTCAATTATTGAATTAATTGAGTTAATTTCGCCTATTATTGAATCAATTTTGAATTAATAAAAAGAAATATGCCATATTATTAAATCAATGAAATCAATTTAATTAGAAACAAATTTTTTTCACTTATGAATTATTGATTTCGATCAATTAATTCACGGAATTCGATCAATGAAATATTTAATTGAAGTAAACAATACCAATTAATATTATTTCAAACAAATAAAATATTTGAATCAATTAAATATTAATTAATTCAATTAAATTATTTAATC
>UELU01145980.1:2587-13479 GCA_900490025.1 Megastigmus dorsalis
AATATAAAAAAGATTTTTGTGCGCTGCGAACGGCATATCAAATAAGAAAATGGATGAATACACATGACTCGGAAGATTGGAGCGAAACAACAGTTATAAATACCGAAATATTTTGCCAGTCAGTTTTGAGATGCGATCAGGAGCAAAGACAGCGGAGCGTGCGTTTAGACGAAGTGAGCGACGGTTCCATTGACGAAAGAAGGTCGACGTCGACGACGATTTTGACGTTATTGGTCGCCCTGTAAATAAAGAACAGGTGGACAAAAACGGAACACTCATCAGATAATGCGAGCACTCAGAGGGTTGGGCTTAACCCACTAACGTCCAAACAGCCCAAAGTTCAAGTAAGTATTTTATCTGCTTTGAAATAATTCTGTTTCAATATATTCCGACGTGAAATTTCACGATCTTTCAGAATCCGTAGTCGGAATTACGATTTAACCACAAGAAAAAAAATATGGCCGATTTAAACATAAAAAACGTGAAATTTAAAAAAAAAAATTTTTTTGGATATCGTTTCGCAATGATATCGCAAAGGTATCCCCTTATAATTATGATCAGAGGTGATCATGGCAGTTGAAGTTTAACAGAAAGTTTTTATAATTATGTTAAACAACCCTATTTTTACAACATCCGATGTATCGATGAAACCAAATTTGTGCACATAAATATTACGCTCTTTTTTTTGCCAAAATAAAGGATAAAAATATTTTTTCTTGAAAACTATAGACCTTCGCAAAAATTTTGTAAGAACAAAAATGTCTTGGAATTACTCAAGGAATATTCGCAAATTTTTTCAGAATCTTTTTAGACACTTTTGAAAAATTGGATTTCCCGAATTTTTTAGAAAATAAAAAATTGTCTCCGAAAATTCTGAAAAGTTGAGTGTTCCTTGATTAATTCTAAGACATTCTTGTTCTTGTGAACTTTTTGCTAAAGTTCATAGTTTTCGAGAAAAAAATTGATGCAGTTTAAACAAAAAAAAACTTTGTTTCAGCCGCCATTTTGTAAAAATGGGGTTGTTTAACATTAATATAAAAATTTCCTGTCAAACTTCAACTGCCATGATCACCTCTGATCATAATTATAAGAGGATACCTTTGCGGTATCATTGCAAAAAAAATTCATAAAAAATTTATTTCGAAAATTTTTACGTTTTTATGTTTAAATCTGACTACGAATTCTGAAAGATCGTGAAATTTCACGTCGGAATATATTGAAACAGAATTATTTCAAAGCAGATAAAATACTTACTTGAACTTTGGGCTGTTTGGACGTTAGTGGGTTAAGCCCAACCCTCTGAGTGCTCGCATTATCTGATGAGTGTTCCGTTTTTGTCCACCTGTTCTTTATTTACAGGGCGACCAATAACGTCAAAATCGTCGTCGACGTCGACCTTCTTTCGTCAATGGAACCGTCGCTCACTTCGTCTAAACGCACGCTCCGCTGTCTTTGCTCCTGATCGCATCTCAAAACTGACTGGCAAAATATTTCGGTATTTATAACTGTTGTTTCGCTCCAATCTTCCGAGTCATGTGTATTCATCCATTTTCTTATTTGATATGCCGTTCGCAGCGCACAAAAATCTTTTTTATATTCAAACTTTGTTTGCGCATGTGCAATACACACGTATACCGGAGGAAATAATTGTTCAAGTTCTTGAAACGATAATGCTTGATATTTTTCGATATTTATAATACGACACCCCGTCGCTGATAAAACACGCTTTATCATATCCATGCACATAAATTCTTTTTGCACTATTAACGATGTTTCGCAACAGATATTGCATTTTCAAAAGCGACACTTATCCATCGTACGACTCTAATCCGTGTGCCTCAAGTGGGCTATAGCTATTTGGTTGTTGCACGTCTCTCGGTAATTTAGAGAACTCGCAAGGCGGTCTCACTATCCAATGACCGAGCACGCGATTTTATAGAGATACTACCGCAACTTTTTTTGGCAAAACCTTTTTTTCCGAGTAGCGAAAACCTCGTAATCCGCGACAAAATCCATCATGATGAAATGTGTGGGAGCGCGATGACTGAACGGTGTCTTTCTTGCCAGGCCTTCATGCCACCACCCTCTTAAGCGCTGAATTCCGTTACTATTTGTCTGCTCAAATCGATCTCCAACACGTTATCATACTCGGCGTAAACAATTCAGTTTATCGTGTTCTGCAGAGCTTGGTCAAATCGTACCTCTAAACGTATGCTACCCGATCGCACGAGATTCCAATGCTTAGCGCAGTGTGCCGATAAGTCGGGTGTAAGATCAAAAGCAGTCAAAAAGAAGCCTCTTGAATAATTGAAACGAGGTTGTAAAGGTTTACTCGGCACTTGCGTACCATCTACGTACAGAGACAAATAGTTTATAGAAAAATGTTAAAAATGAAATGGATTAAATTTTCGATTTCCATTGAAAGCTTTGTTATCGACGAATCCAATAATAATTCTTTTCGGCAATTGACCAAAAATGATATCATCCAGAATATCGCCAAGTATGCTTGTGTACCTTGTAAGCGATTTAACCTCTACCCGAGAAATCGGATACTTGGCTGTCATCTTGGCCAACGCCTGTGCGTGCGCTAGTAAAACACGCGAGCTTTTGCGCGTCTAACTACCAACGCGTCTTTGCTAGATATTATAACGGGGAATTTGACTGAGCGTGGGAGCGACTCGGTAGCTTCGCCGTGTTTATAATTAGTAGGCAAGTGACGGTTAATTTCCCGTCTAAACATTTATTAATTATTATAATCACAGTTTGATATTTCTCTGCACTGACAGATTTAAATCAGAGCGCCAGGCACTGTATTTTTAGATTTATTCAATACGATTACTCTAAACTCGAGCAGTGCCACTCGATTGATTTTAAATTTTAAACTTTCTAATTTTTACACGTTGCAGAAAGCAAAGTGTTTAGATGCGCGACTAGCCAGAGACAGAGTCGTGAGGTCGAACGGTCAGAGACCTTCGAGCTGAGTTTCGGGTTGTGGACAGACATGCACACACACATGCAAAAATATTCAAGTATAAATATAAATAAGTTCACATTTAAATAAGCTCGATAATTTGGAGTTGATCTTAACAATTAGAGTCCTTTCATAAGCAAATAAATAATTACAAAAGACCTCTGACAAGGAAACCTCTCGAACCCGACCCTCGAAAGGTACTCTGATTTTTTAATATGTTAAAGTACATCAAAAATCATTAGACACGTGTTTTTTTTACGTGCTAATTCGTCGATTTAGTGGGTAAAATTCGCCCTTAAAGTTTACCCTCAAAAACATTTTTTTTTAAATATCTCAAGAACTATTTGGACCTTTTTAATAAAATAAACGCCATTTTATTTCTTACAAAAAGGCGCTTTCACTAGCACTGTTTTACGTCAAGGGGTTGCCTCCCCTATTTTCTGTTAAAGATTCCATCTTAAAGAGGGAGTGTTATCTTGTTAATAAAATAGCGCTTCGAGATAATACGAGAGAAGTTTCTTTAAATATATTTAAATTGAAAAATATTATTTTTGAATATTCTGTTAGGTGTGTGTGTGTGTGTGTGCGTGTGCATGAGCGTGTGCGTGTGTGTGCGCGCGTGTGTGTGCCTGTATGTGCATGTACATGTTTGAAATTATGTAATGAAATTTTGTACTTTCATGAAAAATTTTTTTACAACTTTATTTTGAACATAGCATTGTTGATATGTTTGAGATTAACATTGTTCTTACATAAAATTGTAACAAATATTATCCTTAATTTTTAAATTACTATTATATATTAATTTGGATTTTATTACTAAAATAAATTTTAGTATTTAAATAAACTGTTTTTGCATATCAATAACATGCATAAAAAATGATTTTCCATCAGACATTTATTTTGCAAGTTTGCAGACAATTTTATTGCTTTTATAAAATTACTTTAATTTAAAGTATACATATGAAATAAATACATATAAACATATACACATAAGTATAGAAAAGAATACCGTCTTCCAATAAATTATACTTTTTTATAATAAAACAACGGAGTTCTTATGCATAAACAACGTTGAAACAGGGGGCGATTCCGATAGCTGAGATAGAAATTTTGATTATGGAGGAAAAGAAAAGATTTAATTTTAAATGCATGAAGTATCTGTATTATAATATAAATAAACGAAAATGAAATGCTTACACTAATAATGCAATCACGATATAGTAGACGGGGTGAAGTCAACCCCTGGCAATATAATGCTAATTAATTATTTGATGCATAATAATGCTTATAAGCGTGCCAATATTTCAAATGCAAAAATATGTTGTAATTAATTTTTATAATGTTAAAAGTCGATATTTTTAATTTATGTGAAACTCACCCCTTCAAATGATTTATTTGAAAAGACCCTGTGAGACACGTCAACTTTAATATTTAATTTTCTTCAGAATAGAATGATTTTTAATCATATAGATCTTATTGAAAAATTTTAGTACCAATAAAATGTAAAAAAAAATCACGTTTACCCTGACAAAATATAGGGAATGCAACCCCTTGCCGTAATACAGTGTTAGTGCAAGCAGCTTTTTATAAGAAATAAAATGGCGTTTATTTTATTAAAAAGGTCCAAATAGTTCTTGAGATATTTAAAAAAAACTGTTTTTGAGGGTAAACTTTAAGGGCGAACTTTACCTCCTAAATCGACGAATTAGCACGTAAAAAAAACACGTGTCTAATGATTTTTGATGTACTTTAACATATTAAAAAACAGGGTACCTTTCGAGGGTCGGGTTCGAGAGGTTTCCTTGTGAGAGGCATGCTATTTTCAGTGTAACAAATAAAATATAAAGAGTGAGTCTAGCGGAATATGACAAGCCTGTCGCAGGCACGCTATTTATTTAAGTGACTCTACGATGAATTTGATTTACATGTAATAATATTTTAAATATTTGCCTTAAAGAGGCACGCAATACGCCTTACAATAACGCAAAGGCCCAAATCACCAAATTTTGCGTTGCTCCACCTCAAATTTCGAGCGTACGGATACGTGCGCGCTAAATTAATAAACAAAAAGAAACTACAAACGCGCGAGGACGAAAATAAAAAACTGTAAAACCGAGTAAGGCAAATCCAACCCTTATGTAGCTCCTGCTCGTATCGAAACGATTTTAATCAGGTATCGGGCCTGGAAAAGTGAGGCACTTTGCAATATTTAAAATATAATTTAATAATTTGTAAATTCAAAACGAACGAGCGCTGCCATCAAAAAGGCACGGGCGCAATCACTGTTCGCGAAATGGACTTTTAAGCGATATAGAAGATCGCAACTACGCGGCGCGGAAAAGTCCGGAGAGGGTGTTGTCCGTTCGGCAGCCAGAAGAGAAGTCACGGAGGCAAGCATCGCCGAGTCCGTCGAGGTCCACGGCAACCTTCGCGCTGCTGTCACGGCGCTCGCTGATTGGTGCGCTCTAGTTCGGCACCACCTCGGAATATTGTTGTGTCTAGAATCCTTCCCTCTCGCTCCATTGTCCTTGTCCCTTGCTGCTGTAAGCACAGACACTACAAATATCTTTTGTGGAATTTACCATAATGTTGGAATTTTAAAATATTCCAATTCGATACTGGGGCTACTATGTTCCTGCAGGCAATACTCAATGGAATTTTCCGCAGACGTGCGAATTAAAATTCGTAGACAAGATGAGCGAGGCATTAGAAAGCCTATAATTTGATAAAAGAATGTAACGCTGTTGCGTCGGTTCGCCTCTCCGGCCCGTGAGCTCAGGAGTAAACCAGGATTCTAAGTGGAGAGGGAGATGGTATTATAAATAAAAGATACTAAGGATTATAATGAAATGAAAAGATATTCTTAAGAAACTTAAATTAATATATAGAAAATAACAAAAGAAGTGACGTGTTGGTTAGGCCGGTGCCTAGTCGTCCACACATGGTGGCGCTGGTTGGGCGGCGGGTTTCTGAAATAAAACCAGATACAACTCGTATTACTTAAACTATCATTACATATATATATATATATATAGCGCGCAGTATACTGTGAACTAACCTAACCTTACGTTACAATATATGCTTTATACAAAACGAACCTACATTCGCTGGTACAACAATCTTATACACTTAACTTGACTCATATATACGGACGGATACGTGGATCACACGTGTTACACGTATGTCGGAAACGGGCCAGTATTACCTGGTTATGCGAGCACGGTCAAATACTAGGGCGGCTCTTAGTGGACGCGTAAAATGGGTTGGGGGAGCCCAACGGACACGCGGGGATACCGGCTGAGGAGAGCCTCAGTTGCATCGGGGGCTTTACGTGTGAGGGGAGCCTCACTATATATATCCGGTAGGACTCCGCGAATGAGAGCCTCATAATGTACGGGGGTAACCCGAGGGGTTCCCACACAGGAGAACCTGTGCGAGAGAGCTCCCAAGAGACGTCCACCACAGGTGAGCCTGAGGCGTCTGTCTCCGAGAGACTGCCGAGTCCGTGCTGAGCTCCGCCTTATATAGGCCGGCCGGAGCGGTGGGAGTAGTCGGCGCGGTGGGGCGACTAGCCGCCGAGCGGCCGCTGTATGCGTGCGCCTCGGAGCGTGCGCGCGCCGCTATGACTAGCGTGGTTGGCGCCGCGTAGTGCTTACGGGTTGCACTGCGTGGTGAGCGCGAATATTTGAATTAGTGACGAGTGTACATTAGATACTGGTCACATCCCCCCCTTACTTCAGAGAGCGAGACTCTAGAACGGAGAAGTTTCGCGTCGACGCAATTTAAACGGGTAGGGGAAACAAAACTAACCTGCGGAGCCGCATAGGTGAGCGCACCTGTCGCCGCGTTGAACCGCAGGTTCCATCGGTCGCTGGGTACGTCCACGCGCCAGCGCGTGGCCCCTTGAGGCACGAGGGCCTCGCCCCCTCGCACCCCACGACAATCCGGAACAGTTACCCGGATCAGTACCGTTTCCATTGCCATGATGGCACGGGCTGGTGGGGGCAGGATTGACCGCAGGAGTGGCGACTGGTGGACCGGTGACTTGCTAACTGGTGTTGGTGGAGGTCTTGTCGGTGTTGGCGGTGATCTGGTCGGTGTTGCTGGTCTGGTCGGTGGGTGACGGTGTCTGTGTTGGTGCAACCGAGGATCCAGCGGTGGCAGAGTTACTGGAACTAATCCCCATGGTCCCCTATTCACGTTGGCCGGTTGCACCAGGCACGGAGTGGTCGTGACCGTGCAGACTACTGCTGGGCGGTGAATCGCTTGTTCTTTACTCGGCGGAGGTGGAGTTTGCTGAGCTGCCCCTGGTGCAGTCGCCGGCTGATTGTCAGACCCTGCAGCTGTCTGTGAGTCCGGTGCTGGTTGGGGCTGCACAAGCGCAATCAAAGCGCTCGGATTTTGCCTGGCTGTCACTGGTGGTAACATCCGGGCTGCCACAGCTCGGATGTGCGGCCTTGTCGGTGTTGATGGTTTCCGCTGCGCGCGTTTCTGCTCCCTGGACCGGAGCGTGGATGCGACCTTCGACCGCTTTGACTGAAGCTTTGCGAGCAAACTGGCTGCTGTGGCGTCATCCAAAATTTTTGCTCGTCTCTCGACCAGGCCCTTGGTCGTGGAGACTAATGCCGCTCGCTTCGTCAAAGCGGTCTTAGGTGCCGGAAGATGTTCGCCGGCTGTTCCGGGTACAGAGGGGCTGACTGTGGGAGCAGGTGTAGGTGCCTTCGGTGGTATATGCACCTGGAAGCTCGGGGCGCGTGCAGCGGGAATGGTGAGCCGTCCTCCTGTCCGTCGTCGCTGGCATATTGGTGTTGGCGTGTAGGTGGCCTTGCTGCTCGGTGGCACGCGGGGCTCCGGCACATACTCGTTCACTGGGATGGAAGAGGCCGTGTGTGCTTGTGGAGCGAGCTCCCCTGCGGTTGGTATCACCGGCGGTGAGACTCCTGCCACCGCGCTGATGTCGTGGCATTCGTCCGGGGGGTCGTACAGCCCGTCAACGGTTCGCTGTAGCTCGGCAATCACCTCACTAAATTTCTCGGCCGGGGCCGCACTACTGGCTATCGCTTCGGCTAATTCGCGCTCGAGGTGCTCGAGCAATTCGTCCATTGCCAGGTGTGCGGTATGAAAGTTGCGGCTAGACTGACGAAAGCTCCGTACTTGTGTGGGAAAATCGGGACCCGCGTGAGAGTATTAGGGTTCGTGGAATTTTCGGCGCATCCCTTCCGCAGTAGTCGCGGCGCCGTGTTATTGTCTCTGATTCCTTATATAGAACTATACACGAGGCTACACTCGAAGTGAGCATACGTAAACAAACAAAGTTATTGTGACTGTGAAACAACAACACGCTGCCGCGTCTCGGGTTCTCGCATTCTTACTCGGTCATGTTTACATTCTCGCTTGCTACTGATAATATTTAATATTTGGGCGCGCTTGATTTTCGAATATCGCCGATAACATAGTCCCGCGGTCGGTCAGGTAGCGGCCTAATTAATTTTAATGGTAAAACTTTCTTACCGGTTCGCAGAACCCTGAGTCATTCAGAGCTTCCTTCTTCTCCCGTTGTTCTCTTTGTTCCCGTTTGCGCTGCCTGCGGCGTTGGCTGCGTCCTGGTGGTCGGTCGTTGACGAGCATGCGGAACTATATGTTTGTTAAGAAGTCCGTGCCGAGTATGATTGGTTCTACTTGGTCACACACCACTACAAATTCGTGGTGGAGTGTGCGACCTCTCACAGTTACTTCCGGTTCTAACGTAATTGGCGAGATAGTATGTATTGGCCGGTCATCAAATAGCCCGTTATTAAATTTTATTCCCCCGTATATTTTCTTTGCGTGGTGATCGAAACACCAGCTGGCGGCGCCGTAATTCATCGATGAGACCCGACGCCCGGTATCGATGGAGGCTATTTCTATTGCCCCGTAAAAATAGATCGGAAGCGTGAGCTTGAGCTCGCGCAAATGTAAGAAGTCAGAGACCGGAGTTGCGGGAAGACTATTCATCGTGCTGGTTGCTATTCGACTGATGATTCTTGAACTTGATTTCATTCCTCTGAGCCGATAGTTTCCCCCACTTTTGGCGGTAAAAGCGTGGGGATGGAGAGGGCACTGTTAGTCGGAGTCGGTGTCGCTCCCTGACGGCGACTTGGGAATTTGTGGTTTGAGGTCCCGAACGTGAATACCCTTGATGATTTTCCCTCTCCGTGGTTTAAGATCAAACATGACAGGTGAGATCTTTTTATAGACAGTGTAAGGGCCATCATACGGATCGACCAATTTACCTGCTTTTCCCTTGGCTTTATCCGACAGTACGTGAACTTTTTTAAGTACGGGCTCCCCCACCTTCGGTGCCCATGCCCTATGACGTAAGTCATAGTGATGCTTTTGGCTTTGAAAACTGCGCGCCATTTTTACGCGCGCTAGTTCTATAGCAGCATGCACCCGTTTTATACGGTTTTCTGCGGTGGGGGGGTTTCCGCCTTCGTTTCTCAGGTTGCCGGGTGGTCGTAGTTCACGGCCGTAATTTAGATATGCCGGCGAAAATCCGGTGCTGTCACTGGTTGCCGTGTTGAAGGCGAATTGGATTTCTGTGATGTTATCGTCCCACGTTCTTTGTGAGCGTTGGATGAACTGCCTAATCATTGTTTTTATTGTGCGATTGGCACGCTCGACCGGGTTTCACTGAGGCGTGTAAACCGGGGTTCGTCGTGAAACCACTCCGTAGTCTGCTAGCAACTTTTGAAACTCTTTCGAGATGAACTGCCGGCCATTGTCGCTAACCATTGTCTTCGGACAGTCGTGTCGTTGTAAAATCTAATCCCGTACTGCTTTCGTGACTGCATGTCCGGTTGCTTTACGCAGTGGTTTTAACTCGAACCATTTTGAAAAACGGTCATGCATCACAAGCAGTTGTGTGTTTCCGGAGTTTGATCTCGGAAGAGGACCGACTAAATCAATCGAGACCATTTCCCACGGGTTTTCAACGTTCCTAGTGTGCATCAAACCTGGTTTTTGACGTTGTTGTACTTTGTTCTTTTGACAATTGACGCATGCGCGTACATATTTCGTGGCTTCACGGAACATTCCAGGCCAATAGTAACTTTTTGCGAGACGTGAAAGAGTTTTTGCTACTCCAAGATGACCTGCTGTTAGCGCATCGTGTGTTTCGGTCAGCACTCGTTTACGCTCGTTAGACGGAATACACATATGTCGAATATGTCGGTAAAGACGGTTGTTGATGACACAATAGTCCGGGATTTTCTCGGTGGCATCGAGAGTTTTCTGGTACCAGTTGCACTGAATTGGTGTATTAACTTGGCAAACTTGTAGTGGCTGTCGGGAAAGGGCGTCTGCGACGTGATTTTCGGCGCCTCGTCGGTAACGTACTTCGTAGTCCCATTGGCTGAGCTCCATGGCCCATCGAGCAAGACAGCCCGTTGGACTTTCAATACTATCTAGCCATTTAAGGGATTGATGGCCGGTAATCACGATGAAGTGGTACCCTTCGAGGTAGTGTCACATTTTCCATATTCCCCATCGGACTGCTAAACATTCCAGTTCGGTTGCCGAGTAGTTCTTTTTGGCTTTCGTGAGCGAACGGCTAGCGTAGGCAATAACGCGCTCTTCGCTACCTTCTCCCTGGGTAAGAATTATTACCAGTCCCTCCTTGCTAGCGTCAGATTGGAGAATAAAAGTCTTCGACCAATCCGGGCATGCAAGAACTGGAGCTTCGGTCAAGCGGTTCTTTAGTTCCTGGAATGCCCCGTCTTGGGCTTCTCCCCACTCCCATTTTTGGTTCTTCTTTAGGAGTTTGTTTAGTGGTTTTTTTTTTTTTTTTTAATAGTTTTTATTGGCCTTTTGCTGGTGAGCTTAGGCCATTACCTGGTATTTTGCCCAGTGGGACTTTTTTATTCAATTTTTGCCCAGT
>UELU01145981.1:0-49103 GCA_900490025.1 Megastigmus dorsalis
TTTATTAGTCCGTCGAGATAACTGTTTTCCCACTAGTCGAGACAAGATCTTTATCCACACATAATGATATTTTCGCACATCAAAATTATTAAAAGGTTCTTCTTCTTCTTTATCCTCGTCAACATAGTCATTTTCTACAAGTAAGAGATTGACATGCTTTGTCTTCTTTTCAGCAGTCAAATATCGCGGTGAAACGATAAAACTATTACACTTCTTTTTTTAAAAGTAGACGTTGACAACTTGTCTCGGATCGACTGGAAACTTTATCCCTTTGAAATAGTACTGATCTTTGTACTGCTCATAAGAAGAAACCCAATAAGAAGAAATTTTTTGCTACAGGATGTAACGCTGCGAGGATGGCCCATTTAAAACATTGATCATCATTGTTAATCACGTTGATACATGCTTTTTTCTTTTTAATGTACTCGGGTAAATCGATATAAGAACTTCCTCTCATGGGATTGTTTTTATTGATATTGATGATTAAATTCAATATGGCACGCAAGGACCAACCTGACTGCTGCTCCTGAAACACCTCCATCTGAGCGTCGATAGGTTGCGCAACATTCGTCACAAACCATTCGTTCAAGTCTGTAGTCGAGTAGATAACAACAGCCTTAGTATTGAAATGTTTAATGTCCTCACTCACTTCACTTTCTTTAGCTATCACATACTCAGCTGTCAAAGTTCTATTCACTTTTAACGGGAAGTGTTGCTCGAGAGCCTTTTTAATTTGCGTAATGAACTCATGACCTGCATTTGACAAAAATTTTGTCAAGTCTAAATGTTTGTGATTGGTTATTACACTCGTTTTTACGCGGTTTGCAAACGCACTATCTATATCACACCAACTCACAGAATTATCACTAGCAGCATGGATGGAAAATCCCGCGTCTACCACCTGACGTTGTCGAAAAAAGCACAAAACCGTCTTTATTAATGCTAATTGCTTGTCAGATACGGACAAACGTAGATGTGCCAAGACGCTCGCGCTTTCTAGTGCTGTGTCACCGAGCTCGATTCATCTGTTAACGTCTTCGCCATCGGCATCACCGGCCATCATATAAATAAATGATTTCCATAATAATCGCGATGTAAACTTGAAGTATTCTGCATTTACCATGATCCAAGGAAGAAGTTGTTCTCCAGAAAAACTCAGTTGAACTGTGCCGATCACGTAAAACTCGGTTCCTTTTATTGGCCCTTAATTGGTGGGGGGTGATCACGATTGGTAAAAAAAATGGTGGGATCGCGCGGGCGCAGTTTGTCCGTAAAGCATATAAAAATAGTTCGTGCTGTTCGCAACACTCATTTATTAATCCACTCTCATCCGATCAAGATGGGATACGTCATCGATGTTCAAGGGTTTAAGGCAGCCTCCAATACATTTGTATTTAAGGAGATTGCTATCGTAGCACTTGAAGAAGATGCAATACCATCGGTTTTCCTGTTTGCACCACCATATTCATGGGATGAACAGTTGCCAAAAAATAAATGCGAAAATCGTTGGCTTCAACGTAATTTTCACGGGCTACGTTGGAATTCAGGCAATATTCCGTACGAAGAGGTTAGCCGAACAGCGCAAACTATCGTTTCGAATGCACAAGCAGTACGCGTAAAGGGATTAGAAAAATTAAAATGGCTGAAAAGAATTTTACCAAACAGGTAATTTATCACTATAAATTTTAAATTGTAACAAAAGATTAAGTAAACGATTTGTTTATTTAGCCCAGTGTATAACATCGAGGACCTGGGTTGTCCTTCATTGTACAAGCAGCCTAAGGATTCCAGAGCATGCACGAATCACTATGCAGGTATGAACCTGAGTTGCGCGTCTGTGCACGTCGATGCCATGAAACGTTGGATGCTTGAGCGAATAGTCAAAGACGAATCCGTTAATGTACGATTGAATGCAAAATAGCAAGTATGCAAAATGTACAATTGAATGCAAAATATTAAGTATGAATAAAAAAAATTTTTTTTTAATTAAATTATTTGTCTCTACTTTATTTGAAATAAACCTTTACTCGATGCACAAGATCAAACGTGTACACTAATATTAAAGATAACGCTTAAAATTCTCATAATATTGTATAATAAATATGCACAAAGTATTGAAACTTACATGTAATACTATTCGGAGCTCCCGTATTCATCTTAAGATTTTGAATTTGGCGGCCAGAGGAGTACGGCGCTCTACCGCTAGGCGGCGAAACCCCACGGCGCTAAACACGTAGTAAGAAAAGCGTTGTTCAGGGGATATAGGGAGGTGCGATTCGACACGTGGGTGAACTTCGCAGTTCGCATTCTCGAGTGCTCCTCGGAGAAGTCACGGATGTGTCGACCTGCTTTTTGCTCTTGGCGTTCACCCTCCGAGAAATGATAGGGGTGTAAAAAGCCTCCTATGTGATTGCAGCACGGTCTCCTCCTCCCGCGCGTATTTCTGGCTCACTCAGAGTAAAAAAAAACCAATAAGCGCTTTTTGTATAAGGCTTTTTGACAGTATGGGTTCGGGAAAAATGAAACTTGATGATAAGTCAAGTTTCTGTTTGAGTTTAATATTACATGTCTTTTTAATCTATACTGGTTGCAATATAGTATTCATACCCATGGCTAAAATAGATGTTTTTTGTAAAAAAATAATTATTAATAAGAATGAAACTTCAGGATCAATCATTAGCTATCAGCAGCTCTAAAATTGACAAATGAGCATTTTCGACAAATGACTTTGAATAAATCTATGTCCAGAAGGTTTTTATCTCAATTTTAACAATGTAAAGTACTGACTACTACAATAATTTTTATGTGCTTTCTACTTTTGTAATCTAAAGTTATGACGATTTTGTAAAAAAAAATTAAACTTTGCAATTTAAGGAGGCTGCCCCGACTTCTCACAAAATGCATGATAATAGACATGTACAATTCTAAGGAGGTTACAGACTTAAAATTCGAAAAAAAAAGAAATTTAAAAATTAACAAATTTAATAAGTTTAAGCTCTTTATGTACACGGATTTTTAGATACATTATTTACATTTATCTTACATATCAAACACGAGATTCTTTAGAAAAAATAGAGTTACATATTAAAGGCTGCAAAGAATTTGAATATGTAGAAAATCTCAATATAAACTACTGTTTCCAAAGGCTATTTTAATTCCAATTTAAAATAAGGCTATATTAACTTATCTGTTAATATAATTTGGTAGGTTTTTGATGAACTAGTTACATTGAATTAATTTACAGTCATAATTTTAGAGCTATAAGGCTCTAAATATTTAAAATAATGTGGAAATAAAAATTTCATATATTTCTTGTGCAATAAAAATATTGTGTAAAGTCCCTAGTGGAAATAATTTTTGTGATGAATTGTGTCGAAATGTACGAAAATGTGCTAAAATGTGCCTAAATGTGCGAAAATGTGCCAAAAGTGTGTCCAGGTATATACAATTGGAACATTTGGTACATTTTCGCACATTTTCGCACATTTGTGCACATTTTCTTACATTTTGACACATTTTGACACAATTTAACACAGTTAGCCACAAAACAATTTCGAAGCAAGAAAGTTTTTGTTGAAATTTTTGTACATTTACGCACATTTACACACAATTTAGCACAGCTATACACACATTGCAGCACAGTTATGCACATTTCAGCACAGTTATGCACATATTTGCACAATTCGGCACATTTCAGCACAAAATAGCACATTTCAGCACAGTATAGAACATTTCAGTATACTACGATATTTTTCGGCTAAAAATGGCACATTTAGATTCATACAGAATCATGCCAAAATGTGCCAAAATGTGTAGAGTCCAACTGTGCCAAACTGTGCACAAATGTGCCTAATTGTGCATAAATGTGCATAAATGTGTCGAAATGTGCCGAAATGTGCCAAAATGTGCCAAAATGTGTAAAAATGTGCAGAAACACAGGAAACTTATTTACCACTCTTAAAATAATTTCTGTGCCTAACTGTGCGAAAATGTGCCGAAATGTGACAAAATGTGCCGAAATGTGTCAAAATGTTCCAAATGTATATACCTGGACACATTTATGGCACATTTCGGCACATTTCTGCACAGTTAGACACAGTTCAGCACATAAGTCATTTCCACTAGGGTGGATATCAATGTGACGGCAACGTTGGCGCACGCGGGCATACATTTTGCCTGCATTTTGTTCACATGATGTTATCTGGGATATTAAGAACTATGATGTTAATACGGCAAGAAATGTACATTAGGCATACGATATTCAATGTTTAATGATTGATGTGGTAGGAATGTTTTCAAGTTAGATAGTCATTGGGACATTTTTGAACTTCAAAAATAAGAAGTTTTATATTGTACATGTGTAATTTTCAAATAATGCTTAAATCACTACTGTATTTGAACGTATAAATGTATTAAACCTAGTCTAAAACTCCTTATAAGAGGTTAATATAAAATATTTACAGTAAATGTAAAAAAGTAGCGTGTCACGATTGTTAAGAGTATATATTAATGTACAGAGATATAAATGCTAACAACAATTATTAATTACTAAGCAATCTTAAAAAAATAGTTGAAATTAAATCAAATGTTTTTGTTTCCTCTTAATCCGATAGAAAGCACTAAAGACCGCCTATAACCCTGTAACAAAGAGCAGTACTCTCTTCGCTCCCTCCGCGTATACATGTAATACATATAAGCACATAATGCTAATGACCGGAATCGCAAACAGAAGCCGGAAAAAGTCGTATAACGTTCCGCAATATTCAGCATCGGGCATGGGGCACTCGAAGACGTCAAAATGGCGCCGCAGTGACGGCCGAAAAGCAGCAACAACAGAGGCACACTGCACAGCCGCGCAGACGATGACGACAACAACGACGACGGCAACGAGGCGCGATCTACCATTGCACGAGCTCTCCGCATAAAAATAAAGTGTCGGCGGGTCCGTGGCGCGTATAAGCATAGCAGAGAGCCGAGGGGGCGAGAAGCTTTTTTCCAGACTAGTATACAGGGAAACACTGCTATTTATCTTGGCGACCTTCGACCGCTTTCTATTATACGCCGACTGATGTTATGGAAGGAGAGCGAATGTTATTGATGGCACGGTCACGCTAAACGACGCTCTTTCTTTCATTAATGCGCGCTATCGTCGGGTCGGTTCGCGCTTCTGCCTGTCTGTTACCCGGGATCATTTGTTATTCTTCATTTTCTTTAAGAGCGTCGAGACTTAAACTTGCCCTCTCTCTCTCTCTCTCTCTCTCTCTCTCTCTCTCTCTTTCTCTCTCTCTCTTTTTAAGAGGGGATTACGGCATTAGCGTGATTAGTTGGGTGGTTTTTTTGGTGCTGCTGTTGCAGAAACGGATTGGGTGCATCATACAGGCAATCAAGACTATTTGAGATGCAGAAAAAAAGTTTATGACGTCTCGTGCATATAAGCAGGTTCTTAAATAAGATTTAAATATAAAGTTTCTTTAGCAAAAAAAAGCTATCACTAATTTTAAAACTGTTTACCAATTTAAATTCGTGTTAATGTTATAAAATAGATGAGAATTTTTAGAAGCAGCTCTTTAGTTAGTATTAATAGTAAAATTTTTATTACTTACATCATTACACATTATGTGAATACATTTTATTCAAAATGTTCATTGATATAAAATTAAAATTAATAAATTTAAGTAAATAAATTAAAATAAATTAAAAATTGAAAAAGTGCTTCAAGAAAATCGAAATTTCGAATCTATTTAAAAAGTAACCAAGCCTATAATTTATTTTCATTCACAACTGAAGAAAAGAAAATAACTATTTCATTCTCATGACATAACGCACAACGCGAATAAAAGAATTGCGTGAACGAACATTACACTTGACATTCCTCGTGACATTCTCTTTAATTAAAAATTAAAATTTTCTCCCACACGATTGCGCATATAAGTATACGATTCTGAGATCTGTCCTTCCTGACGATTGCATTTCTAATGTAGTATTTCTTGAAAACGAATGAAAGAGAGGTCTTGCGAAGGCGGAATTGAGACACGCCAACGGACGTATGTATACGGAACGCCAGAAGCTACGAATTCCACATTTCCATTCATCATTGTATTTTCTCCGTTCGTCCTCCTTCTCCTATACAACTCGAGAGTTCTATCTCGTTCCCCGCGAGTCAGTGACCCAGTAAACGCGTCGACGAGGGATTCACGTGCCAGTTGGGCGATCATCATTGAAATTCGATAGTAACCCTAAACTATACGTGTCTTGGAGTCATTGAAGGCATAAAAATTCTGTAGATTATATGCGCGTCCGGTTCTTGCATTGATAATGAAACGGTTACTCTTAATTCATTCAAAAGTTTCAGAAGCACTATACTCAATAGTTTGCATTGTAATACTACACAGCAATTTGATTGATGCAATAAACTGATTAAATACGTGAATAATTAATTTTGAAATTCTGTTAATACTTATAAATCAAATTAAAGTTCGTGAAGTAGCTTTTTAATTTGTTTCGATGAGAATTGATTAATTATGATACAACTAACTTGAAATTTAATCCTAATATGTGAACATCAAAGTTTTATCATCACTCAACTAATTACGTAACCAAATAGAAGAATTATTATTTTTTTCCTGTATGTAATGATGTATAATGATGAATAATACTACTCGCATTGACTCCATGATTTTCCATTACTTTTATTTTCAGAGAAAAATTGGATTCTACATAACCTGCAAATATAGAGTTTTTCTTCGAACACACCAAGCGAATCTTCGAGGCGTATAAAATTTAAGAAAATAAACTATTAGGAAGAGAGAAAAAGCTAGATGACGACTATTGAATACGACGATGAATATGAATTCGCATATTATGATGAAACTTTCAGGCAAAAAATGGCAGAAACAGCAAGTACAACGACCGTGAGGAAAAAGTGTGTATCGTTGCCAATAACTACACGTGGAATTGGCTTTTATTGTCAGTATTATTTTCATAAATTCGCCAAACTAGGACTGCGTGTCCCTGAAAAGTCAGTGTACAAGTTATACCGAGTTTCTCTAATGCAATTAGAATTGAAATTATGTCATTCGCAGCCACTTCTAGGTCCTTTTGAAACCAGCAATGATCCTTTCGAGGTAACAACATTTGAACATAGAACAGCTATTGAAGACATAGAGATCCACCTGAAGGCTATTAATTTCTCATCTCAACTGTTGGAACATTCGAACACGAAAAGACAAAGTTTCTACCGCGTAAGCCGAAAAATCCAACTGTCTTGAATGTGGAACAGCCCGATCCAACATTGGTTTTTTTCTCAAATCTTCGCTGGGTAGTCACGTTTTTAGCTGATCCTAATACTTCTAGGGATGCACGGAGATACTTCTACGATAACAGCGCGCTACCAGGAGGGCAATGGAAAGCAGTCAATCCTACAAGGACTGACTAGAGGTCCTTTGCTTTTGAATTCAGATGATTTCATGCCAGAGGGATACGATTTTAAGCAGATCAAAGATGACGTTGCTGCTGTGAGACGGATGCTGCAGAGCGTCGCAAGAGCTTGTCCAGACAATAAATTTATCGCTAAAGGGAACATCGATTATGAAAGTCATGGAAATACATCGTTACTGGTCAGTAACGACACAGATTCTATAAGGTGTGAAGATTTGGATCCGAGTGAGCAGTATGAAAAAATGACAGATCCAATCGTTCTTAAATTATTCCAATTTTGGAGCTCCCGGCAGATACCTAAGTTCGGTTTTTGCATTGGTACAAAATTCTTACTCGGGGAACTGACTCATTATAAATGGCGTACTGGTGCGTTTCATCCTCGATCGGTACATGTGGCCAATCAAAGATGTACGGTTAACCATACTATCATCACAGATATTAACTGAAGTGATAGTAACTATTGTGTATTATCTGCAGTTTTATCAAGTAAGCACTAATAAATTAAAGAAATATATACTACATATTGTAACATAACCGTATAAGTTTAAGTATTGACAAAACTGCAGTTTAAATATTGTGCTAAATTTATATTTAATTACTTATATTTTTTTTTAATGTAACCCAGTCCACAATACACGAACAAATTTTGTACTATGACGGTTTAGAAACTTATGTAAAAGTAGACATAATTAATTAATTATTATTATAAGAGAATTTCTTTGTAATTGTATTCAATTAGATATTAGAGTTGTGCCAACTATTGAACAATCCTTAAACGAGCAAAAAGCTGAGATTATTCAGTTCTGCAACGCAAAACTGAAAACCAAAACCAAGAACTGCATATTATAGGGAACAGGAAAGGGAGTGAAAAAAGCTCGCTGCTAGTCGGATATTGATAAGCGGCTCTCTGCATGTGCGAGATCACCGCAAGATAATCGCCAAGTTTCCCGCGAGACCAAAGACCGAAATCACCCGTGAGTCATACGTATATATAATACGTCGAGGCGCAGTCGTCGAGGTTCCCGCAGCGGCAGCAGCAGCAGCAGCAGCAGCTCTCGTTCCGCCCCACCTACCCATGAGAATCCTTACTGTATTCCGGAATCCGCGCTTGTTATATACGGTTTCCGATACGTTGATTCAACTCAATTGCTTCCTCCAGTCCCCAGCCTCACTCTCTCCCATTAATCTCATCATAGACAGCTCAAATAATCGGCTGAATTTGGCGTTTCTATGGCTTCGTTAGCTATAGTGTATGCGCGGACGACAGGGCTCTCTTCCAATTTTTCGCTTCGATTGATATCTATTGATTAACGGTCGTGGTCTCCCTCGACCACTTTTATTGAATATCGCGGTTATAAGTGCGAGTCGCCTGTTTTTCGATGTATAACTGAAATATTTTCATGGAGAGCGTTGAAACGGTTTTATACTGGTGTTGTATAAAAGGTGTTGCAATTTTACACGGAGCAAGTACATTAGAGAGGGAAAGAAGTGACATTAAAGGTTTTATTTATGGAGAGGTTTATAAGCCGAGACACTGATAAAGGTCATTACAAAAAGTTTCGTTCGAGCAGCATCGAGCGAGATATATTCCTTTTTCGCGGAAGACTCCACGGGATGCGCATGAATCTTAATGCGAATCGTAAATCGTGGGGCAGCGATAAGACTAATAACTCCTGCTCGCGATCTACACGGATTTTCGCGATCTCTCTCTCTCTCTCTCTCTCTCTCTCTCTCTCTCTCTCTCTCTCTCGGCAGCTTAAAAACTTCTTGCCAGTAATTTTACACTCCGGTCGATCGTCTCTACTCTCTTTCACTTTCGAATCCTCTTTCGGTGCGTCATTCCTCTCACTTTCCTCTTTGCGTGCTGCTGGTTCAACGGCACGGAAAGTGCACTCCGCGAAAACTCTCTTTCTTCTTCGCGTTTTTCTTATATCCTCGTATAGCTCTGGTGTATATACATGGGTTGTAAGTATACATGTTGTGTGGTTCGGATAGACTCCTCGGCCCGGTAAACATAGTGCATATAGGGGAACAGTTTACTCGTCAGCATACTAAACTCCTTGCGTGTCTTGTTACCAGGGCGATCATCGCGCGGTCATCTGCTGCGGCTGGTTCTACTGGTAGCAGGTCTGTCTGCTGACGAGTTATACCTGTCCGCGCGCCCGCGTAAACACAGGCAGCAGCTGTCGCTTTAAATCAACCCTTTCTTCTAGGTACCTGCACTTTGTCTATTATTATGAATTTTTTTAATGCGTGAACTTACTTGATACGCATATTCAAAAGTTTTTTGACACGAGTAAGTTGTTATAAATATAATTTTTGTTTCGTACATCTCTAGTTCAATAAAGAGCAATTATAAATATTTTGTTTTATATTGTCAATACGTATAGTGTGTTGTTAAATGGAAATTTGTTACCTAATTGTCGTAAAACATAAAACCTATAATTTTGTACAATTAGACTTCATAATGATCAATTTGAAATCTTGAATTGTATTTATGAAAGTAAAAGCTATTCGAAAAACAAGTTTTTTATGAACATATCTTATTCACAATAGGGTAAACAAATCGTCTTTTATAACTTATATAATTTGCACTCTTCGTTAACATTTAGCTATGTACTAAGGTTTTTCAATACAAACTTTGTAAAAAGGTTTACCATGATCCACAAGTATGACAATAATAATAATATAATATATAATTTATTTTTAAGACAAAATAATGAAAATAATTTTAAATTTTGCATTTTACAAACTTACAAGTGTACTGTTGCCAAACTGCTAAAAAGAATTATTCATCAATCTAGACAAATAAGGTTTCCGTCTTCCTCAACAGGGTACACTGTTCAAATACGCCTATAACGCAACTCGCGTGTAAGTAACATAAGTTCGCAGTGGCGCTGCAGACGTGTCTCGCACGGGGCAGATCGCCATCGATCTCCCGCATCGCGTCGCGACGCGACTTGATTCTTTTCCTTTGTTCCGCTTGGCGAATGAAAAAAAAAAAAAAAAAGAAAAAAGAAAGAAGCAGACGATTGCGCCTCGGGAATACTTCTCGTAAAATCATTTCGATGCGGTGGATAAGACGGTTTAATTGCTGTCTAAAGAAAAATATATTGAACGATGCAATTTAATCCGAATCTTTTACATTGCTATAATTTCAAACTGTTTATAGGTATTAAATCCGGTTCGTTGCTGGCTAAGTACGTGTTGATTTAATTCTTCTAATTAAAGTTTAATTGATGGTTTAAAACCATGTATACAAGAATATTGTTTTAAAAAGTTTGGAACGTTTGGCTTAATAATTTCAGAATGATTTTTAATGTTGTGATGATCCAATAAATTTCAACATATTTGAATACTTTTGTATATCTACTGTTAAGCCCACACGTGCCAAAACCAAACTAAAACTTTCACTTTCAAATATATCTCTATAATCACCCTCCACTCGTTGTATATCCATCCTTGACTTTGTCAAAGTATCCAAAAAAAGTGTGTTATTCGCAAAGTTTTCGCACACTTATATACCCTATAGGTATACAGAAAGAAAGATCCAAAAAGCAGTCTTCGGAAACAAATGAAAAGGCGCATAAAAGTTCCGCGGAACAAGGAAAGTACATCCGCAACTCGTCGCGCATCTGCTCATACAAAAAGCAACAGTCTAAAAATTTCGTAATAGGCTCTCCTATACGCCAGAAAGGGGAAGACGTGTAAAAAGAGCCTCGTAAACAGAGTATACGGAATAGCTGGTGTGGAAAAGAGGCTCGTATAAGCAATAGGTGTAGGAAAAGCCTCTCCTCTCTCTCTCGCTCTCTCCGAAAGAGCCCCATAAAAACTAAAGACGCACGTACATATATAGATCGAAAGAGCTGCGGCGTATCTTGGGGCTGCGCGCGGAGAGCCGTGTAACGACCATACAGTAGGCGCGCGTTCGCTCTGCATTATTAATCGAGCAATCGATATTTCGGGCTGGGGCTGCTGCTGCTGCTGCTGCCGGCGAGTCGTGCTGGCGTCGCGTGCCGGATGGAAAGTGTAGCAGCGGCAACGGCAGTAGCGGAGCGATAGATTGCGCCTTCGGGCTACCAACCGCCTTGACAAGGACGGCCGCGATCTCGCGACTTGGACACGAGTTTTCGCATTCCTTTCGCATGCTGCTGCTGCTGTTGCTGCTGTCTGTACTGCATGCGCTGCACAACAGCTTGTATATCTCGCTTTTCGCGCCTTCGTCCGATCGATCATTTCTTACTCGCTCGCGTTTCTTTCTCTCTCTGTGTACCCGTTATCTCGGCTTCTCTTACTCGCAGGTTGTAAGCCGCTCGCGCACCATAGGCCACTTAGCCGCCGAGCGTATATTTATATCGCGCGCGATCGTCTTTTTTCCGCGCGCGAATATGAGCTCGCCTATAATACGGTACACAGTTTTTAACGGGCTTATTTATCACTGTGAATTTGTATTTATTAGGAGTTGCCGCTGATTTTCGACTTCTTTTATTGGGACTGGGCAATCGGCGTAGACTGTATCGCTTAATAGGCGCCCTGTGGTGCGCAGAAATGCTTTTATACACCGCATTGTAGGAGAAAGAATCGCGAGAATTTTTTATCGTCGCTTAAGCTGACTTTGCACCTGTGCTCCTTTACCTCAGTAAGATAAATCGCGTATATAATGCATAGGTATATAGCACTACGCGATGCACTCGAGCAAGATTCGAATGTTTGAGCATCGTGAATAGAAATTTAAGCCTTATATGTTTAATCGCGCGGTTCTGCTGCTAAGTCGACTGTGATAAATAATGCTCATATAACTATTAGGGCGTGCAGCGGCCCGTGACGCTTTCCAAGCTCGTATATATATTTTTCGTTTGCCCATTCGTCGTAATATCTCAAACGAAATAATTATAGGTCATTGCGCGCATTTTCGAACGACTAGTTTCCAACACTTTGCGGTACACCTGCGTGTATAATAGTAAATAGAAACTACGATCATTTCAACTTTGCCAAGCTCTGACCCTTAGGGGTATTATGAACGACATTATGCGTATACGCACGAGACTTATATTTTATCGAATACACCTGTATAATTAGGTTGATATATATTCTCTTGGAATTACTAAGAAGAAAAAATCTTAATTATACGGTATTTATCGATAATTTATAAAACCTAATCTATCTTGTTCGGAAACGCCGATTAATTTATCCTTGGATGTTTAGATACGGCCTATAACAGCCGCCATAATGATCATTAGATAAATGCGTAGGTAAAATAGCTAAGCGCAATTTTCTATAAGGTTTAATGAAGCTATAAAGTAACCGCGCACACTTTTACGAAGATGAAAAAAAGCATCCGCGCGAGCGTCCGCTTAATCGAAACAATAGCGTATAAACGTATTTTTCATGAGGTTAAAAATATAACTGCTGCAGTCGGGAATAAATTTCGCCTCTACGTCGCACCTGACATCCTCGTATCACCTTCGTTTTTGTCGCTCTCTAGCTCAGCGGCGGCAGCAGTCGTACATTTCCACGTCCTCCTCGCTCCATCTTCTCTCGCTCTCCCCCTCCCTCCTCCTCTAATTACTCGAGTGTCAGTCTGTTTCGCCCTCTAATTACTCGGTACTCGAGCGAGGAATGCAATGCAGCTGCGGCCGGAGCTTTAGAGCTACAAGCTCGAGCCGAGCTGTTACTATATACTCTTCTGCAGCCTCCTTCTGGCTCGAATCGGTAGCTGCTGCAGCAATCCGGGATTTACGCAAATTGCGTAGCGGCTGCATGCTGCGGTCCTCCGATGTGTGTCTGTACAAGTGCGCAGTGCAAGTGCGCGCAAAGAGAGGAAGAAGGAGCTGGAGCGCGCGACGCGGTTCAATCTTGTCTACGTTACTGCTGCTGCTGCTGGTGCTGCACTCTCGTTTTTCTGCTTTTCAATCCATACCTCTTCTTCTCTTTTCTTCTTCCTCCTTTTCTTTATGTCCTGTTGTTTTTTTTTATGTCTACAGTCTCGGACCACGAACGCTTTTTCTCCCCCCGGTTTAATGTCGTGGTTCCGCGGTGGTTTATTTATTCTCCTCTCGCTAGGGTCGTTTCGCGCAGAGAGAGCGTGGCCGGTTAAATTGCGGCCGCCGTAGCGGTTATCCAGGAATGTACGTATCGTTCAAGAGAGTCCCGCCGAGTTATCGTGAATCTTTACTTGGCAATTGGCCGAATGGGTCCCCCACTGTACGTGTAGCTCGAGAGAAGAGATTGCGCGGCGCGGCGGCGACGACGTGTTTCTCTCGCGCGCCGCTCGACCCATGTGAATGTTTGCGCCAATTGCCTGGTATCAATTAGGCATCGCTGGCTATACGTTCCTTTTAATCGATGACATCTGCTGTGGCTTTAGGTGAGCGCTTGGAAAATATTAAGAATTATTTTGTGGTATCAATCTGAGTTGTTAAAAGGCTTTGCTTAAACGAATAGACAGGCTTCATTACTTCTCATCAACCGATAGGTTTGAGCTTAAAATATTCCTATTTCGCTTACGTGTACTCTGTCGCACATCAATTTTTTAATGGCTAAACGATGCTTACATACCATTAATTTTTATTAACAGGATCAGATTTATTTCTTATTTACGCGTGTTTCAATAATCAAGCATGATTTTCAAAATTATTTTAATACCCTCTAAACCATTGAATATTCCATCAACTTCGATAAAGCTTTAAGAAATTTCATACGTTTGGATGAATATTAAATTACCTTTTTGTATAATTAAACACTTGGATACTGCAGTTGAATAATTAGACTGCACTAAAAGATTGATAGCGTATTTCAATATTTTAATTTTAATAATCACTTACTTAAAATTTCCGGTTTGTCTACCGCTGTTATATAAAACTCATCGAATTGACCGCATGGCACAATGAATAAACGCGCTGCATCGAAAATGGAAATTAATTAATTAAACACTTGCTATGGGGTTTGTCGAGGAACATTTCTTATATGCATCGTTGCGCAACTTTCCTTTCGTGCAATTTATATGTCGGGGGACTTTGAAAAAGACATTTGGAAGCATAATCAAAGTTTATGTATGCACTGTTATATAAACCGCTTGCCAATACGAAGGCCTGATATTGGCGAATGTAAGCGTTATGTTCTGCGTTATGATAACAGTAATGATCGGCACTACAATTGTAAATCAACTGTAAACGAATTACGCAATTTTCCGATTGGTAATTTTTGAAATTTTCTATAAAAATTATATTCACTTTAAGAATATTTTTTATAAAGTAAATATTCAAGAATCGTAATTTAGTAGCGTTAAATTAAATCTGTTCTCTGACATACTCGGAATAATAGCAATTGTATTAAATTTCATTGGTGTGCATGATACAGTTACACTTAAGAATACAGCGCCTACAGGATACCATTAGCATCAGAGAGTTGTGATTTCCTTTGATCTTGTAAACGCCAACTTCCAGATAAGAAAATCACAGCATTAGCAAGAAAAATGTGTACCGCGCGGCTGTTTGATGACCATGAAGTACTATGTAACTCGCGCAGAGCTTATTTTATTACATAAAACTAGAGTACCTTTAATAACCTTTTGTTATGGACCCTGCAACCTGATATTACTTTAAATGCGATACTTTCCATACTGAACGCGTTTCCTCTAATTTTGTACCGTATTAAATGGCAAAACGACTATCAGGAAGTCTTTCGGTGCACAAGTTTGAACAAGTTTCTGATACAGAAAGTAATAGAGCATCGAAATTTCTGGCCCATCTCCCCTAAAATCATTAGCTCCCGAAGATAATAATAATTAGCAGACAATCGTGAATCAACTTGTGCACGAAACTCAATTTGATACGTTCGATATCAGCAGCCAGCTTGGCAAAACTCTTTAATTCTCTAAGATAGGAATCTCGGAGGTTCTCGGACCATCTCGATGGCTCGACGTGAAATGGCGATTGGCCGCGCCTCGCGCATCCATCAAAACCCGGAAGAATCGAGAGGAGAACCCTTCGGAAAGTATGCATCCTCGCAACAACGGTACATTCTCGCTCGTTCATCTCCCATTCTGTGTATATTTCAGAAAACAGATCTCGACAAAAAGTTTTATATAAGCTTCTTCGTGTACTCCATCGTCAAGGGCTGTATATTTATACGAGATCCAATAGCATTCTCATGGTCGTGGCTAAGAGGCGTGAAAATGCCTCGTCTTTCATATATTTGGATTCTCTAGAAATCAATCAACTTCGTGTAGCTAAAAAGGCTTCAGGTGATTGATCCGATACAAGTTTGGTACGTGATGAATTACAATGTTTCTTGGTTACAATATAACAATGCTGAATAATACTCATAGTTATCACGAAACTCATTAACTTACCATATTAAATTTGTGATGTTGTATATCATTCGTAATACTTCGAGAAATGTTACATCAACTAATGTAAAGCGCGCACGTTAACTGGTTAGCGTGCCGTATTTATACTCTAGCAGACATTTAATTGAAATAAATCTCATTATAATTGTACCCTAAGTTGCAGCACGTGGAAATGACGAAGCGATTTCGCCCGTCGTGGCGAACACGTTAACTCGTGTCGCACGAATGATAAATAATACTGTCAAAATTGTGACGGCTGGGCTATGCAGATATTTACACTTGGAGCCGCGAGATCGACTTTTACGATAATACCGAAAAAACAATCGATACAAGTATTTAACACGAATATAAGAAAGTTATGCGCGACGAAGGCATATAAAAGAATGACTTTGGTTCTCTGCGAGACTGTTGATAAATTTACTGCTGTGTTATACGCGATTATTCATCACGAATGAAAAGCAGCATGATATCAATATCCGTTAAGTCCTCCTTATGTTTTGTCATTTATATCTGCTATTAATATGCACTCGTAGATTATTAAAGTTTCTTATATCAGCAACATTATACCTAATGGATTCGAGTCGTTGCACAAGTATTTGCAAAAGATGAGCTTCTGATTAAAGAGTGTATATTTTAATAAATATTCCATAATTACACGTTGTATATTATTCGAGTGTCTACTGAAACGCTGGTATATATAAGAATTGATTATACGTGTTACATCATTATTTTTGCCGAGTACAATCATTTATAACGCGTTATTAATGTATTTATCATTTTCAATTAATTTGGCTTGTTAGATGGTGAGATTTGAAACTTTTGTTCCTGAAGCATAAAAGGAGAAGTGGTGCATTTTTTCTGCAAAATCACCTTCGTCATTGCAGTCGGGAGAGCGACCATTATATGCTACCTCCGCCGAGCAGCAGCTGACAATAATAGAATATAAGTTTTCAATGGCAAACTTATAACCTCTCCTGCCTTTTCTTATTCGTGAAAATTGGTAATTTATTGGGCGAGCATGAGACTGACAATTTCTATACAGTATTATGTGTTGAAATTTTGAATAAAAAACATTTTAGTCACTATATGTATTATATTTAATTATAGATTCGAATTGCGCAAGTAATTCCTTCATTTGTTGTGTTGAAATAATTTTGTAAATATGACCTTTGTCTACGAAAAAATTAACATTTAAAACTTACAAAACTTGAATTTTTATTACTAAAATGAATGAAAATGATCGACATTTTTTCCTAATTACAATTGTTGCCGACGAAATTCCCCTGTCGTCCATCCAAGATTTACCATCCTGTCCTCCTCGAGAACATAAACGATATTCTAGTGAAAGTGCCTACTCAAAAATTAACAATGAGCCTACGGGCTGCTGCAGCGGAACGTCCCGGCGACACTAACTGCGCCTGTGGCTGTAGTGGCGGCGTCTCTGAATCCCCCATACGTCGATTCAATCAATAAATTTTAAAGCAAAAGAGATAGATAGAGAGAGAGAGAGAGAGAGAGAGAGAGTCTATACTGAAAGCTCGCCCATTCCAACTCCTCCCACATTTGGGTAACAATACTAACAATAGCTTTCCGCGTTAGAGATTTAGGGCGCGATATCGACTCTCGTATATAGAGGGGGACAAAGTACGAGACGGATCTCGAGGGCCGATCTAAAATAGAAGCGCGACTCATGATACTTTAACTGCTAGTGGATCGTCGCGTATAGTCGGACGATGCAGTGCAGCCGTAACGGTATCACATCGGCACGTTGGGACCGCGCGACCTATCAGAATGCGTGACAGTTGATGTGCACGTGTAAGACGTTTTAGTTGCATATTCAATTCGAGACCTAAATTCCTTGGGTAATGTTTGTAGTCGCGGGCTTCTTTCGGCTATCACAACAGAAGCTCGGATAAAAATCAGCTTTAACGATACTATAGTATTATATGAAAACTTTGTCACTTTGTTAAAATAAAAAAAGATAAATATATTTGATAATAAAAAATAGTCCGTGGCGAGCGCATTATTAGAATTTTCACGGCATTGAAAAGTTATAAAAAGCTTGCTGCTACCGAGAAAATCTATAATGTTTTAATACATTATATCGTTCATGAGTCACTGGATTTTCCGAAAGTTTTATTTTAAATATTCGCCTACTAATGACTAACAATAACACTTGCTACAACAAGAGAGCTATAAAGAAAGACTAAAGATGATTTCATTCGGTCTAGGCTCGCTCATTCACAGTAGAAGTCTAGGCACGTGCACATGATCTTTATTTAAAACACCATTGACTGAATAATATCGATAATAAATTTTCTCGAAAAAATATTTAAATTTTGAACGTAAAAACTGTTCTGAAGAAATGATTATATTTTTCTTTCACATTATACGACAGTTCGCTGGCTCGCTCTTTTTTCATCCGAGTATGTTTACTTAAAGTCACACTCGAATCGAGTGTATTACCACGTGAAAAATCCCGAGAACGAGTCGCTTGGCACATTTTCAAAGTCGGTCGCGCTTGATTTCGAAAAGTAAAATTCGTAAATCCGACGTATAAAGTTTCGGAAGCACCGACCGAGTATATACGCGCTATGGTCGAGTGTCTAATAATTTCGGTGCACGTCAGCCTCTCGCACGCGCACCTATATATATTACGAATAGCTGTGTTGGTCGTGGCCGCGGCTCTCGGAGTTATAACCTGTTTGCCGTGTTTGCCTTCCCTCTTGTGCGCTCGTGCGGCTAAGTAAAACAGAAAGAGAGAGAGAGAGAGAGAGAGAGAGAGAGAGGAAGAGAGTCGTGATGTCACACAATTACGTGAGTTCCTCGCTCCTATTGCTTTTGTTTTATGTACTTTACCGTTACCCTCTGCACCAGAGCATCCATCCTTATATATTTACAAATTGTTCGTCGTTTTCAAGGACCAAATTTCCATCTTTCATCGAGTGTGCGCTTTTTGACTTGGCACAAACAAAAAATAAATATCTAGAGAGCGAAGACGATGTTTTTGTTGCCTTTCCCTTTTCCATCCTTAGTCGTGCACATTTCAAAATTTATACGCAGTAAATTTTCACAGAAGCCTCCAGTATATAGCAGCAACTTCGAAATTTCACTTTTTCCCCGTTAAATTCTAGATAATGGCGCGCGTCCCACGTAACGCGCGTAAAAGATTTTCCCCGCCATAAGCTAGCCCCGTATCCTTGCGCCCAGGATGAAGTATTATGTACAGGTTATGGAGGTTGCGCGAGTAAAATTGACAATATACTTTTTTATAGTAATATGAAACAGGGCTAGGAACTCTCCGCTATTCCGATGTTTTCTAAAAGCAATTTTCATGTTTCATATACTTCGACAATTTTCACGAGTCTGCAGCGACCCAAGTATGAAGTTTCGATAATATTTTTTAATGGTGGCTACGCACGACGCACACCCTGAATTTTCCGCTATAACAAAACCTTGCAACGAATTAAATTGCGTTAGAAGAGTGCAAAATAAACTTGTACTTTGTAATAAGTATGAGCAACTTCTTTGCGGGGAGCATCGAGTTATATATACACATTTTAATTCGAAACGCAGCTCGTAATGGAAGTGAACTTTATGGAGAATCTTAAAATTATTGTTGCAGGTGTTCGCATATAGCTTAGCTACGTAAGATCGAAATAGGATCCTAAAATGGAGCGATACGAGGAAGAAGGCGGCGAGGACAGCGACAACGAGACAGATCCCGAGCAGCTCATGAACGAGTGGCTCAGCGAACTCGACAGTCTTGCAGTGGTGAGTAAATTATATATCTGAAAACGCATCTATTAGGTAATCACATTGCGCGCGCACGAACGTTTCACTGAAAAGTCTGTTTTAAATATAATTACAAGTCCCCGATGCATATATGTGCGCTTTAAACTTTTCTCGATAACTCATTTGACTTGTGTTTATCCTTGAAAAAGAAGGTTTTTGTTTTTTGCACTTGCCTTGCGTAAATATTGTATTAGCATTGTCGAAATTTTTCAAAAAAATTGACCTGTGCCATTATGGTGCGCAATAATACGAAATAGTACGGTGGATGAACTAAATGTATTTTAAGATGCGAATTGTTAAAATAATTAACGTTACGTTTGTTAATTACAATGATTCTTTTGTTTGGAAACATCGCTAATTCGTATATTCTGTAATTGAAATGATTCACGTTGCTATCTCGCTCGGAAAATTTACGCGAAATAATAAAATTCTTTGGAACTCGAGTACGTTGATTTATCTATTTATGAACACGTCAGCGATGAAATTGAATAATATCTTTGTGCGCATAATATTTGCTTGTAACGCTGTTTTTACTGAAAAAGGAATCTTCGATATTTTTTTAAGTGAAAGCTAAACGTTTCCATTGTTTATAAAAAAGAGAGACAAACAATGGAAACTGAGGTGTGCAACGAAAACTGTTGTGCGCACTTGGTAAAGTATTAAATTCAGCATATAACCATTTGTCTTTGACCTTTCCAAGAACGTTGATCCTACGTCATAAAACAGGATTCCCTCGTTATTCATTGGCAGTTTAAATCCAAGAAAAAAACTGCATTTTAATGCGACTCAATTTGCATTTCGTACGACAATTCGTAATCGCAAAAAAACCGCCGTGCAGTAAACTTTTATGGATGCTCTTGAAATGTGCACCAATTATTACAATGCTCGCACATATAAATTATATATAATTTATAAATAAATGCTGAATATTGAAAAGCATTGTTACACTCGTCGATAATAAAGCCTGTACCGTCGCTGGGCGTAAAAATTAATTTTACGATTACTTGTAAAAGATTCGCCGTCGCGAGTATATATATATATACGTGTTAAAATCTATTTCCCCGCGACACTTTTGCTCGCATAGAAAAGGCAAAAGCGAGGCTACAGAGCCGATGAAAAGGCGCAAGGTGTAATTATAAGGTATAAGGCTGATCCTCGAGGGAGAGAAACAGGCGCGGGCGCGCGAACGGAGGCATAAAGCAAAGGCTAAGCTCCGCGCGCTAAAACGTAAAGCAGCGCTAGATTTTCGCTGGTCGTATATTTCAAAGGAGCTTATCTGAGAGAGAGAGGGAGTAGCCTTCCGACTATATAAAACGCGACACTCTCGCATGGCTGGCACTTTTTTATCGCGCAGACTGTCACACACACACACACACATAAGCTCGTCTAGCCGTTCGCAACAAAGTAACTGCAGCAACTATGAGCAAAGCCTATGATGCCACTCTCGTGTATATACAGTGCGCATTATACGGTAGAGCGCGAGCGAAGACAAACGGCGATTCGCGCAAAATGTATAGGCTATCGCGCGATCGGTGCGGTGCGACACGAGCGCTAATCTAGAATTGAGCGGCATGCGCTGCTGTGGCAAAAAAATATAGACAGACGACGGCGGCGGTCTTTTGTTGGATTAAAAGCGGTTCGCGAGAATCGTGTGCTGGATTTGATTGGTAACGATCACGAGAGACTGTACGACGACGACTGCGCGCAATTGGTGTCAATTGCCCCGCGCTCCAAATAATTCGTTGGGCCGTAATGTTCTAGTTGTATTGCGATCGCGAACGTATATAACTGTCTTTTCTCCATCTTATTCTTTATATCTTGTATCGTCCGTGTGACTAATGACACGGCTGCCGACTCTCTCTCTCTCTCTCTCTCTATGTTTGATTAGCCAGTGGCTGATAAGATATCGACTGGCAAAAGTGCACTTTTATTCACGGCTCGCGCAACGCTTTCTATATAGTATAACGATTATAAGCCCGTTTCCTTTACGCGGATTTTCATGTCGGTATAATATTCTTCTATACTCGAATTGAATAGCTTACGCAATATCGCTGAAACGCTTAATTCGCTTCCTAGAAACGAGATATTTACGATGGTTTGTCGTAAGGCGTTATTGAAAAAAGTGGATACATTGGTGGTAATGTCGGTGCTCTTTATCGGTGTACATTATACGCATGATAAAAGTGCCATCGGGAATAAATTCCGAATTGGAATAATGCATCGTAATGGGCACTGATGATTAGGTGTGGAATAAGTGATAATTTATAAAGCACTTTCATTTTCAGCGTATATTTACATTGCGATGCGACGACCAATTTTGTTTAATGACTAACAATTATTATCTTCTTTGTTCGATCGAGTGCTTCGTTTAAATCATAAACCGGATACGCGGGAAAAAAATTGTTGCCTCAACCAACGCGATATGGGATAATAATATTCTTTGTTCTATTCATTTATTGATGAATATATTATTTTTTAGTTAGGTACTAATTTAATAATTATTATATTTTTCTATCGTTCATTCGTATATAAAAATTGTCACCGCTGAAAATCGAGGTATCGTTTACTATAAAGACACTACTCCACACAACTCCTGTGATGTGTTTGAATTACTCACGTATCTCGTGTACATACCCGTGGAATTTCCGGTACGCGAATATCTAGTCGCTGAGGATTCATATTAACGTTAATGCGCGTAACAATAATGGATAATTCGATTGGATGCTTTGTAGGTCACATTACGATGAGGCCGTTGCAATCCAATAATACATCGCCCATACTTGAAAAGTATTAAAGCTATAACGTGTCGATCCGTTACGGTCCAGAGACTAAAAAAAATTATCGCGAATCATAGAAATCGATTGGAATTCACTCGCTGAATAGTCGAGAGCACGCGCAGAATGCTCACTTAACCTAAAAAAAAAGAAGAACAGATGCACGATTACGGTGATTCGCGAACAGATTGATTGAGCAGCATAGTCTCGGGATTCGAACGTGAAATTAGTCGCTGGAATTTTAAACAGATAGATTAAAACGATAGTAGATAAAAACTTATATCGAGTGCGTACGAAGACCATTATACAGGACATTTTTTGCCACTGTGTACATTTTTTAAACCGAATACGAACATTTCAGAAATTTATAGCTCAACCTCAATTCATTAATTAAACACTCACGTCATATATAAGTAATTTCTTTCTTTTTTTTTTCCAGCAAAGTAATATTCGCTCGAGTCGTGCAGAAGTGCGAATGTAGAGCAATAAACAAACAGCCCGCTCTCGTGTGCAGCGCGTAAACTCATTAGCTAATACGACACATGTGTTTCTAATTGACCCTTGACACAAATTACTACCAAAGACGCAAGTCTCCAACCCGCCCTATGAGAAGAAAAAAAAAACCTGAATTATCACCTTTAACCGCTAAAACTGCACGATAGAGAGTGTCGGCGTTAAAGCTTGATTTGAATAGCAAGGAAAGCGAAAGGCCACGTAGAGTAATTGAAAATCGATTAACCGAGCGCAAAAGTTCTAAAAGCAGCGGATGCTCTCTCTCTCTCTCTCTCTCTCTCGCTTTATATCGAAGAGCCTATACGTACGTATATAAAAAGAGTCCGCATAACGGGTACGTCGGAGTCCAGCAGCTGCGGCATCCAAGTCGCGCGATAAATTTGCGATGCATTCAACAAGTACAACAAGTCGAAGGCGAAATCGCCGCGGCGCCGAGATCGAGCTTTCGGCTTTGCACTTGCACTTGGGAGCTGCCGTCGTTGCACACAGTCGCTCTCTCTCTCTCTCTCTCTCTCTCTCTCTCTCTCTCTCTCTCTGTGACAGCGAGTGTGTGCGAGCAACGCTGGAGGTCGGTCAAGGCGCCCGGCAGAGCGCCGTTGCCCTCCAGAGCCGATCAATAGCCCGGCAACGCGGAACGGATAAAAGCTATACGTATATGTACACGCGCTTACGTGTGTGTGTGTGTGTGTGTGTATGTGTGTGTGTGAGGGAAGTGCATGTACGGCATTCGGGCCGCTGACCCCGCGAGAGTCACGAGAGCTGATTCGATTTTCTCTCTCCTCGTGGGACCCTCCTCCTCAGCTGCACCGCACAGCTCGCCTTCTTCTCCTCATTTGCAAATGAAACATGAGGCTGAGTGTGTGCGCCACCCGCGCCAACTGCATCTCGCCACGAGTTCTCTTTTCCCTTCGTTTTTACGCGCGTTCGTAAGGCGTCCTCGAGCGCGCGCACTCCTTATCTAATGACTAGCTTTTTTTTTTTTCGTTCGGTATACTTTGCTTTCGTTTCATTAAGCGCGTTTGTCTTATGCGAGCTGCTGTTCCTGTGGCGGCGGCTAACGATTTATCTGATAGAATGTGTAATGTGTCGTGCCGCAGCGGCGCTTGAATTAATGTCATACTAAAAGTTGTCATTCGGCCGCGGCTCATTCTCTCTCTCTCTCTCTCTCTCTCTCTCACTCTCTCAAGCCTTATCGTTGCACGCGCGCTTTCGTTCACGAGTGTTTCCGAGCGAAGCTTTAAATTTCAAATGGGCTATTGGTTCGCTTAAGCTGTTATTGCTTCGGTAACGAGATACATTGGCTATACAGGTGAAACAATATTTGTCAGAGTAGCGAAACCATTAGCTAATATTACAAAGACTAATTGATGTGAATATTTTAGAATAATCAATTCTATAATGAAGATGAATATATATATTGCTATATTAAAATACCATTGTGCCATTAATAAGTTGTAAATCGCGAGTACAGATTTTCGAATGAAATTTCATTTTGGAAGCGATAATACATATATTCAATAATATATAATGTTCTGATCGGAATTATTCTTATGATTTTACAATATATAAAATTGATATTTGATACATTTTCATGCAATGAATTATACCTGACCTATAATGTTGAAAAACAATTAAAAATAAAAATTTTGAATACGTTCATAATTTTGTTTTTTAACATTACAATTTTTGTAGCCTGGTACATTTCTAAGCTAAGTCGCTAACTTTGTGTTGTAAAGCGATGCTAATCCCTTTATATTACACTTGAATTGTAGCGGTAGTCCTTTATTTTTGGATGACTAATCTCAGCTTTTCGTACATAAGAGTTGCTGTACCGTATTTTAAACACATGATACAGCAGAAATCGAAATTTGCATATAGTACGTGTTAATGTCTGTAATAAAACATTGTAAGATTAAAAAATCTAATAAAAATTTACTGCTTAAAACTGTACAAATTCCAAAGTGCAAACGGTTTCTTAAAAGAGAGAAAAGTACGCTTTATTAAAATAAATTATTACTACTAGGGTAAAACTTTCACTCCAATTTAAATCAGTCTATCAATTTTGATTGATACTGTCGTGATTCATACCGATTTACAAGTAACAATTATAAACAGCATACTATTTTGATTATGTAAGTAAAATAACATAGTTTTACTAAAATTACTACAACATTTTTCAAACAAATTAAAACGGTACGCCGACTTTCCTAAAATACTGATTAAATAAATTACAGCTGCAACAACGGCAATTTTAATTTTTCGGGTAATAACCCGAGTGAAAAATGAAAGCCCGCGAGGTTCTACTATAACAACGGCAAAAGCGAGTATTTAGCGATACTTAATTTCCAGCGTAATAAACGAATTCTCCCAATGCTGCGCCGGCAGCTCGCACGTGGAATTTCAATCGCGCGAGAGAGTCTCAGACTCCGTGCCATGCGCAGGGGCGTAAGTTCGAACGGACACCCCCTTTTTGCCGTCCGGATTAACGACATACGCAGCCTGCATTTATTCCCGCGCGTATAACAGCAGTCCAAGAGCGTCTCCGTAATGTCGTTCAAAGCTCGCGGTGCAGTGATTACTTAAAGCTCGCACGCACGCACGCACCGCCGTTGCATAACGATGTTTTCGGAGTGTAAACGCAAAACTTGGTTGCCGCGGAGACTCGAGGAGAGAGACGCTTGTGTGTATAGTATCTGAGTCTCTTTACGATGCCCTTTTCATCTTTAAGACGTTCCATAATTATGTCCGGGCTTGTATCGATTTTTTACCCTTGGCTATTTTATTTAGCTTTTTTTTTAATCGCGCTTTTTTACAGCTTGGATTTGTGTGTTTTTTTTATTAGAAAAGATTATGTGCGTTGGATAATGTGACTTTGAAGGCGATTTTTAACGATTGAAATGACTTAATTGATTTTTCTGTGTTCTTTTATATATTAATGCCAAGCTTTTTTATGTTTGGATTAATAGTTTTTTCATTACTATAGTATATAGCACATAGAAAGTAATACTAATACTTTCTTAAAGAATCTTAAAATCATAGAAGCACTTTTAAAACTAAAACTTAATATATATATATATATATTTAATTTCTTTTATTTAGAAGTATAATTATACAGCGAAATCTTATTTGACGTAATTTTATGTACATTTCAAAATATAAAAAAATTGAGATTTGAAAATTTAATAAAAATGTTAGAGCATGACACTATTCAAGTAATAAAATAATCAAAAAAGTTAATGAAATTGTTCCCAGGAAGAATTGTACTGCACAATGGCTTGGAAATATACGTACACTACAAACTTCTTTTTATGACCTTTTTTCAACTAAAAGTTGCTGACGTTTCAGACATTGCGGTTGAAAAGTCCTTTTCAAGGCAGAATATTTAATACATTATAAAAAGAAAAGAAACTTTTAAAACTTAAATGTTTAATTTATATTTTAATAATATTAATGTCAAAACTTTTTGTATGGCTGTAGTTTCAGCGAAGGGAGTATTTCACATGAACAGATTCTTAATGTAAACTTTGTAATGTTTTTATTTATTACTTTTTATTTTACGTTAAAGAAAAATGACTTTTCGGCATATTTTTATGACATCTTTTTTATTTATTTTTGTTCGTCAAAATTTATATAGGCTCGGTAAATGTTAAATAAATTATACTATTATTATGAAGGGTGACATTTTTATATAGGTTTTATATTGTATTAGAAAAAATCCTACAAAACTTTAAATTTTATAAAACCCAACCCCTTTGATATACTTTTGTACCTAATTTTTTATAAAAATAATTTTTAATATCGGTCTTATAACATTATTTTATAAATATATAGTTTTTCATTATTTATGTGCATTTTGCTAAAAATATTGTTCATTATGGATCATTTCTTCGTTATCCATGCTTCCATCAGCTGCTGATAAAAAGTTCATTTTGCGTCGGTATTATACCTACAGTGAACTGCTGTACCTACAGCGTGTAGTTTACTAACTTTCCATCTACCGAATTAACTCGAGCTTCCACAAACTTCTGCTGTAGGGCACGATATTATCCTATGCTCTCCCTCAAAATATATTAAATTAGGTCTATATTTTAAATTAATAATTTTTTACTCATATTTATTTATACTCTTTGTAATACTCCGCATTTGCATAAAGACTAAACAATTTAATTTTAGATTTGGATTTTCCTTGTACTATTCTTTTTGTCTGATAACTTCATATTTTTAATAATTATTTAATAAATTGTTTTATAAGATCAATTGTTCAAAAACTTATTGAATCATAAATTTGACTTTAATTTAGTTTCATATCATAATAAAAACCACATTATTTTAAAAATTCTTAAAATATTCTTATATAAAAGGCGTTAAAAATTCTGAATACGAGAAGTTTTCGAAAACAAAAATTCAAATTAGACGAAAAGGGGTCCGAGACAGGAAAGGATAGTTTATTATTTCATAAGATTCGATAGCATTCCTGTGGGCTTCTGCGCGCGTCTTGTGTGTTAGTATCTCTCCGAAGCCAGCGCTCAGCAGTAGCAGCAGCGGCAGAAGCAGCGGACAGAAAATAGACAAACGGTTAAGAGCTTCCGGTGGCGATTTGTATGCGGGCTTCGCTGTATCCGCATCGGCATCGAGCTGCGAAGCATTTTAATAGTCAAGGGCTCCGAATGGAACATCGAAACATCCGGTCTTTCATCTTGCTGCACTTCTCATCTGCGGCTTGACGTGCCCTTTGAACCCTTCAAATCTCTCTTATCTCACGAATGAATTCTCAACGGGCGGTGTCTACCCTATACGGATCTGACCTTCTTCGTTTTTACGAAGATTAAGAAAAAAATTTTCTTTCGTGCCAAGTACTACTGATTTATCTTAAAATGATATATCTCCTTCTTAGAATCGTTCTTATTATAGTTTGTAATATATAATAGTTTTAATAAAATAAGTAGTTTATATTTATAATTGTTTATTTAATAAAAAAAATAAAATTTCTTCGGATATATTAATAGTGATTTTCAATGTGCTTCAATAAGTCTTTAAACAAAATTTTAAGTAAATTAGCTATATTCATGCGAGCTTGAATTGATTTATTATATAATTTTGTACTGAACTTTTAACGATGAAAAGTACTTAATGCTATGATTAGAAATTGAAAAATGATTACTATACTTTATTGATTATCAATAATAATAAAAATTTTATAAATATAATTTAACATAACTTTGATAATTAGTTTATGCATAAAAACAAATGTTAAGTTATCAAAATTATCATTTTGTAATTATTTAATTTGCAAAATTGAAACTCATTCATACTTCGTACCTAAATTAAACAGCCTGCAATCAAATATTTTATTTTGGCTTCACTTCTTTTGTTTTCTGTTCATAGTTCATATCATCAAAAATAATCAATATCTGAGGTTTTTGTGAAATCACTGGAAATAGTGCATTGTGCAACAAGTGCGAGAAGCAGGTGATTTCCAACGAGTGCGAAGTTTGTCGCCTGAGCGAAGCGACAATCACACGAGTTAAAAATCACCTGCTCGCACGTTTTGCACATACTATTTTTTTAAATGACTTGCGAGAAGTTTGAAATCAAAAATAAAGTCTTGTGACTCGGTATATGTTGGAAAGTAAAGGAAAAAACATATTATAAAAATATTCTGTTAATTTCGACAGGACGTCGTCGTAGGAGAGGTGGGAGTCCAAGGGCGCAACACTAGTGAGGGAAAAGAGGGCGAAGCCGCCCCTTCCCCAAAATAAAAAGATCTTAATAATAAAAAATATTACATAAAAAATTTGAAAAAAAAATGATATTTTTTATTGGTATGTTGAAATATTATATTATATATTTTAAATCAATATTAGTATGTTAATATTAGGTGATATTAATTACTGCTCAGATGAATTATAATCACTTTTTTGTTAAAAAACAGTGGTATATTTGAAAAATATTCGTTTTTTGAAAAGCGAATTTCTCGCATAGTATTTAAAAAATATTATTTTGTAACTTATTTCAAATACTTTACATTTTATATACACTTCTAATAATATATAATTAATAATATTGTAATAATTTATAAAAGTTAGTAACATAATTTTAAAATTAATCTTATGAAGGCAGCAGTTTTTTTCTTATCATCTTTTAGTCTTTGTAGGATCATTTGGGCTTAGTGATTAAGAGTAAGCTTTCTTATGGTGACATTTTCATTTATCTTGTTAATCTTTACTCAGTCATACTTACTATTACGAGGATATACATTAAACGAAATATAAATTTATTAACAGCTTTGCAACCAGAGACGAAAAGTTGAGAAATAAATGCTAGTATTTATTTTAATTCAGGCAGACGTTTTTTATTAATAAAATACAAATATATATTATTTACGATCTTTCCGTTAAAATATAATACGTAGCATTAGCCGTGCACTCGTACTGGTAATTGAATTATCACGTTTTAGCCAACGAAAAATCTGAAAGTGACACCGGTAATTTATACCCCGGCAGCCGCTATCATCCTCCGCCAATCGTTCGCGCGGCGGCGCGTATTAAAATTCAATATCCTTGTCAAATAAAGTAAGAAGTATGCAGCGCAAAACGATCCACGGTCGGGTATTTGTAACCAGCCGCGTCTCTCACCCTTAACAGGATATAATATGTATAAACCCGAAATTCAGGTAGTCGGTCATCGCTCAGGGTGTGTGCGCGCGCACTCACACGCGTGCCCCCTCGAGCAGCTGCAACGACGAGAGGACTTTTCATCCTCCCTCTCCTTTCTTCGTCCTTATATATATGTATACCTACCACTCGCTATCCTCTTTTATGCAGTCCATGGTATAGTAAGGCGATACTCACTTCCGCGTCTTTGCTCGCTGCGCGCGGCGCGCAATTATGGGGCTTCTGTTTTCTCTTTTTCATCGCAGGATCCCTCAAGCCTCTCTGACGGCACCGTTATTATCGATTTTAAGCGATTCCCTTCAGTTTTTGCTGTGCCGGTAATTTATTGCTCGAGCCCTTTTGCAAACAGCGCCAACTCGAGATGAGTCGCAGATGTTTCGCTTCTCTCGTACCGCTATAATAGGGATATAAGCTGGTGTAAGTTTTCTAGATGCATTGTCGAAATAGCTTTTTTTCATACAATGTATATAATCTGTATCACAGACGGTTTTCCTTTTATGAAAAAGAATCAGGTTAAGAATGATTGCTTTATCAAGTGTTGGTTATGCAATCTTCTCATTACAAGAAAATGTGTAAGAAATAAGCTTTTTAAAATCCTGAAAAATTCACCTGCTGGTTTCATATCCAGTTATATGGGGAGTCATAAAGTGCTACAATAATTGCACCTGTACTCGTTTAATTTCTAATAAAATTGCCCAACTTTTAACAATAAACTGTAAGTAACTGTGCGTGGATCGACTATTTTCGGTTCAAATCTTCAAAATAATTTTCCAAACGTTACACGCAATTGATGTAAATTTTCTTAAAAAGATTTTTAAATTTATTATACTCTTTAACTAAAAATAGGCTCATTACCATCGCGTTACATTAAAAAATGTCGCCACTCTCGTTCTTATGCAACTTTACTGCACATTCGCAATCCGATCGCGCGCCAATTAACGTTACAGTTTCGGCCGACTGGCGCCCAAGCAACAACAAAGATTCGATAATCGCAATGTTGTAAGATAATTCTCGGTGAGTTTCTTCAGCTGCGCGCACACGAAAACGACACTATATATAAGTTCTGATTGCAAGGTCAGTCGCGCGAGCGCTGCAGAGGAGGCAGGAGAGTCCTGTGCCTGCCATCTGTTGCGGCCATACATATACGCAGCCGTCGAAAAAGCGCCCGAGAGAGCGTCCTGTATAACTCAGATAAAATAAAAATGTTTATCCTACATCTCTCTCCCCCCCCCCCTGTCTCCCTCTCTACAGGCTTATAAACGCGTAAAGGCATTATAAACACCTTGCCAGCTTCTCCGCTTGTATATACGTGCATGCATATATACACAGGCACACGTGCGGCGCGTCGTTCACGGGTACCTGCACACACCTCTTCTTTATATGTATGTATCCCCCCCGACACACGGTGCAACGGTGTATGCAGCTGACCGATTCCTTTATGCTGCAGCGCACGCTTTTTTAAGCCGGCTTCGATCGTCTTCTTGCATTCATCTCTCTCGACAATGTGTTTATTTTTGTGTGCGCCTTTATTATCCGAGAGAAAGAGAGAGAGAGAGAGAGAGAGAGATGCCACTCGCGGTCCAGCGGTGAATCCAATACCTGTAATCAGGCGCATCGAGTGATTTTGCACTTCTTTTTTATTCATCGATATATAATATACCGTAACGAAACGAGTTTCGCGAACGAATTAACTTTCTTTTTGCGGGTGTATGCATGGGCGGATAACAATTTATACAGGCGAATATATATCACCGATGGCCGTGTGTGCAGGCGAATAAATGAGATTTTTTAATTCGTAACTTTGAAGAATTTAAAATATACAAACACCGGCAATTACAGTGTATATAATAATGATCTTTACAATGAATCATGTTTATAAATGTCTTTTTATTATTTAAATTCAGCTTTTACTAATATATAGTATAGAGCCTATATATAGTATTTAAATTGAGTAAGTGCGAGGAAGAGTAATTTATCTTCATTTAAGGTTTATGCACTTTAGCTTACTGTACGAACCTTATCTTACTTTTTGTCATGTAAGCCTTCGCAATTTTCATAAATTTAAATCCTATTTATACAAATTAAACTGAAAAGTTTATCGTTTCATACTTCAATCTCATTCCATTCTGTAAACTATTATTATAGCATTACAAGCTGCAATTACAGTTACTCATTATTTTATACTTTAATTATACCTCTAATTATATAAGTGACTTTTAATGGTTTTCACAACGCGCAATAAACATCACAAGAGAAAAGTGCGTGCACTCTAAAAAGCGCCCATTCTAATAATTCAGTTTGCTTTGTGTGTTATACCGAAGCGGCACATGGACCATAACATCCAAAATTTTACGTCCTTTTTTATCATCCACATGACACGGAGACCTCGAGAGCGGAGACTTTCTAATGGCTGTGCAAACGTGCGCAGCGTTTCAGGTGTCTCTCATCTCGTCCTCCATACCCAAAGCGAAGAGAAAGAGAGATAAAAAAAGGACGATTAGGAGGTCCAAAGTGTACTCGGAATCTCTCTTGTGTGTACGGACGACATCTCGGGCTCTATTTTCAATTTACACCTATATACCAAAACCGAAAAGGTTTTCATAGCCGAAGAACAAACACACACACACATACGCGCGTGCGCTCACGCAGGCATACGCAGAGTGAGCGTCCGCCTGGCGCAGGTTGCGCACACCCGCTTCCCTTTTTTCTCCGCTTATATATATAGCGGGGCCCCCGACAGATTATCGGGCCCCAAAGCGACTATATATATAGAAAGAGCGAGTCGGGCCCGTTGCAGCTGCCCATTCGAGTGGCGCGTGTATATCCCGAGGAAAAAAATTGAGGAAAAGAAAAAGAAGCGTATAGAAGCAGCGGCAGCAGCAGCAGCACGTGTTCCTCCGGAGGCAGGTGGTCGACGTCGCGCGCGCGCCGCACACAGTGAGAGAGAGAGAAAGAGAGAGAGAGTCGGGGGAGAGAGAAAGGGAGGAACCACGTGCCCGATTTTCTGATTTCTCGCCCCCTCAAATGGGCCGCTGCTCTGGTCTGCAGCAGCCGGTCGCTCGCTCGAGCGCGTGTGCCGAGATTTTTCAAGAGAGAGAAAAAGAGAGCTGAAGAACGCGAGGAGAGACGCGTGGAGCAGTTTAGCACGTCGTTCCGTGGCGCGTGCGCGTAATCTTTGATACATTGTGATACCTGTCTGCCTGTCTGCCTTATACTTTTACCTTGCCGCGAAATCTTTTTTAATCTAACAACATTTATTAACATCTATTGCACTTATATACTAAATTTTTATTATACAACTCCGTGATATAACTGTAGTTATTTATTCTGCTTAAAAATGCTTTTCTTTCCAAAATAATAAAAAAAAAAAGGGAAATATTAAATTCGAATACAATGATATTCAGAACTGAATATCAATGGTTTTAAAATATCAGATGCTAAATGTAAATAGTAAAATATTGGATTAAAAATTTTTTTTTAAATAATTTAAAGCATATTTATACTTTAATTTTATAATCTCAAATCGTAACTTTGTACCACCTATTCTTCTTTGATTTTTATATTTTTTTCAGACGGTTAATCTTCGATTTTTCTTATTTTTATTTTATTATTTATTATTTAATGTTATAATTTTTATTTATTATTATTTAATTTGTTTTATAAATAAGCAAAGAATAAAAAATTGATGGTAAAAAGAAAGACATACTATACATATATATTTAAAAATTTGTATTCCAGGGTTTTTGGAGTTGCTTATACAAAATTAAAAACTGGTCATTAGAAAAATTTAAGCTTTAAAAGATTATTCACTGAAAATAAGCTTAGATTCAATCAACCCATGAGAAGTAATAAATGATTAAATTTCTATAAAAGTAATGTACTATTAAATACACCAAATGAATACTAAAAATAACATTAATTTTGTCCATACTCCGATTTTTTTGTTGTAAAATTGCATTTACATTACAGACAATATTTGCGAGGGCAATAAAAGAAGCGATGAAATTGCCGAGCACAGATAATACCCATCCAGGCTCGGCCTGAAAAATAAAAGAAAGCAAACACTAACGTGTCGAGAGCCATGCTCGTAACAAATAAAAGAACCTCCGAGCAGCAGCTACGGGGAACGAGGTAAAAAGTGCAACAAAAAAAAAACAGAGAGCGAGAGAGGGAGAATAAGTAAGGAAACACACGCGTTACAAAAGTTGACAAGGATGGAGGGATGAGCAGGTGGTTGAAGCCGATGATGGCGACCGGTTTTTCAGGCCCTGCAATGATTTGGACCACATCTCGCCCGGTTAATAAGCCGTAATAAGGACTCTGCGCACGCGTTCGCTCGCTCGCCCGACTGATTTTGACATAAATCTTAAATCTCCTGCCTCCCGTTTAAGCACTCGGAGAGAACGAGAGATTTTTTTACCATTACCGCGACGCGGAATACGAAATTGCAAGGGGCAGGTGCGCGACTCGCGCGACTTGTGGCGCGCGTGTGCCGCAATCGTTCGATGTCGAGCGTCGTTGACGTTGAAGCTCGTGCGCGCGTAAAGTATGCGTGTGCAGAATTTGCCGAGGTACGGAATTGGCCAGCTATGCGCAGTTGACTCGATTAAATTATTTTTCACCGTGCATTGCGTTTGCTACGTTCGTTTGTTTTGTTCGTGGTGTCATTGACAAAAAGTGACAGCTCGCAACTGCGACGTCTAGTAAATATATTCTAAATAGTGAATATTTTCTATTTTCAGGGCATTTAAGCGTGTGCAATCTTATGAATTTCGGTTGTTTTTTTTTTAATTGACCAATTAACGCGTGTTGCCGTGTCAAAAGGGACGTAAAATATTTCGGATCGCGTGCATATTACAAATATTTGCATATTTTAAACATTTTATTACGGAGGTGTGAATATTATTAAAAACCAGTTTCAACGGACTTCTTTATCGGGTCGATCTGCGGTATCAATTAATATTTTTTCAAATTCCTTCGGCATCTGGGGAATATATAATCTTACAGAATGCACAGCACTTGGGCTCCCAACCCTTTTTACTCAAAATCTGGTTTATTTAATCAAATTTAAAATATCGATCTACATAGTAAATTAACTACAGGCATACTTTTATATTTCCATAAAAAGAAAATTCACTTTCGCCAATGTAACATCGTCTTTGTAGCTTTACAATGCCAATTGATTCGGTATGTCGTACATCGTAGTAGAGCTGTCACGAAAAGCCAATCGTAAATCAAGTATTTTATAAGAGAACAAAAAGATGCAGGAAGAAAACCCAATGCTCAATCCGCTGTAAACTGTACCGATAAGCATCGTACTTACAGCGGAAAAGTGAAAAAAGTATACTAAGAAACTCAAAGGGAATAAACGCTCGGATGATTCTAAATCGAGTTCTGGCCTAGCCTCAAAATTATGAAGACGTACCATGACGATTATACTCGTACAGGCTATACAACAACAGTAGACAGCGTCCACCTCTCGATTGCACAGCATCAGCGTCATCATCCGCACTTGGTTTTACGACCCCAGCAGGTCCGTCCAGTCGTAAAAGCGTTCGATATACGCGTCCCTCCCCTATTACACATCGGGTGTAGGACACAAAGTGCCCAGTACATTTCGCCCCACTCGATAGAGGATAAAAAAAAGATAGAAAGACCGCAGACTCGCGCGTCACGCGTCGGAGTGAGACGAGGGTTGCCTATTGCTGGGGGATATAATAGAATTCGAGAGTTGCACCTTGTGTCCTTTTTTCTCTCCCCTTCGTCTAAAGCCTGCAGCGGATGCTGGCTGGCGCGCGACCTGCGGATTCGGTCCGATGAGCCATCAGTGGCTGAAAAACGTATCGGGGCTGCTGCTGCTAGTTGACGGTGACTGCGCTACTTTGTCTACAAAGCGTGCCCATATATTTCTGTGTCCCATTCTTTTCAAAAGCAGCGCGCTCCCCCATCTCAATGGCTTTCAGATTTTATCTCTTTCTTATTTTAGAATTAATTGTACAGTAAGTTTTTAAAGAATCATTTATGTATTTCAAGGCTTATTGTTTATCCATAAAATCACTGTTCAATTTTTATAATTTTCTTTGCTCTTGAAAATTCAGTTTAGTATAATTCAAATATTGCTGCGAATCAAATGCAGTAATTTAATTCTTAAAAATGAAGAAAAATAAAAAAAAATTATCATTCAAAAAGCACTGTTACAATTTTCTCGAAATAAAAGTCGCTTGAAACAAACAAAATATAAAAAAAGTGTGCAACTATCCTCGCTTCCCTCTGCTGTATTGTCAATAGTATACCCGTACATCTCCAATTCGAAAGTTTAATTAAAAAGTTCGATCACAACTTAGCCGCGGTCCGGCAGCGCTTTCCTCGCACTCTTGTACACTGCGCATCTTCTCACTTTAATATTCGGTAAATCAGACGTTCGCGATCCTTTCTTTTGGCTCGTTATTCCGTGTACGCACGTATAAAGCGCGCGAGGCCCGTATAACAGGCCCCCGCGCACACCTCGTCCCTCCGACCCAGCAACAGTTGGCAAGGAGAAAACATCTGTCGGTCGGAGGAGCCCATGCATCCGTAAGCACATCCCACTACTGCTGCCATTATATGTGTGTATTATGTGTGCGTGTGTATGCCGACCCCTCTCCTTAGTGCTTTCAAGACACTCGCAGAGATTCTCAAAAAGTTTCGGGACTGCACCGCTCCCTCATCATTGTGTCTGTTTAACGAATTGTAGCCGGAATTGTGGTGGGTTTTATACTACGTTTCGTGTCGCGTGCTGCTGCAGCGATTCGTACGTCATTTCTCATTTGTACTCGAGTCGTTTGGACAAACAACGTTTCTGAATTTCAGCCAAGTGGTAAACATTTCAAAGAAACAAGATAATCTTTTGCTATTCAATGATTGTGATTTTCATTTCAACGCGATATTGTTTTAGTGACATTTTAAAATTTAGTAATATGTTTATAAAGAAACGTAAGGAAAAATATAATTTCATGTGCAAACACCCATTGCGATAAGCAATTATTTTGTAGAAATTATAAACTCGTAAAATTTGCAAGAAAATTCTGCAGAATTTTTAAGCGTGCTCAAGTCTTTTAGCTTAACGAAATGAGTCATAAAAGTAATGAGTCAGCTTTAGAGTGTTGTATATTAAAAGTATTGAATGAAACAAATTAAAAAAAGCAATACTTTCTTTATTATGCAAATAATGAATATAATATATACAAACTACATATTTTCGAATTTTAAAATAATTATTACATGTCAAGTGTATTTTATAGTATAAGCATTGCCAATTCTCATTTAGATTATAAACTGCATCAAAAATACAAACGCAGCTTTTACACTATATTATCAAAAGCAAACAATCGCACATAAAGAACGTTCGACACTGTATGGCAAATGAAACAATTATTTCTCTCGCGCTAAACAGCTAAAATCAGCTGGTATTTTACACACACGCGAACAGAGATAAAACACCCGGGGCATTATCCGCGGTAAACGAACAATTATATAATTCGCATGGTAAATATACGAAAATTGCACGATCGACAAACAAAGAGCGTTAAAAAAGCGAGTACCCAATTATCATCCGACGCTCGGCGCAACACATTTGAATATATACACACGCCCAACGCGGCCGCGTGTGCGGAGCACAAAGAAATAGGCGAGCAACGCGCGCGCCTAGGACCACCCATGCAAAACGACGTTTGAAATCGTGTGTGCACGTGTGTGCACGTGTGTGTGTGCCGTTAGGGGGTTGCTACACATATATAGAGAGACACGATTCGTACCCCACGCACCGGTGCGATTTGCATTTTCGCCCATTGATTCGCTCTGGCGTACGCGTAAATATATAGCCGATTGTATAGGTGCGTACACAGGGGGGTGTGCGCGCAGTCTGACTTACTCCAAAATTACATCCGCTTTAGCTTGCTTCCACGGTCTCTGTGTGTGTGTGTGTGTGTGTGTCGGCGACAGCAGCAGCCAAGCCTGGTGGGTGAGCTCCAATCCGATGACGCCTCGAGCGATAAACCCATGCGTTGAGCGACTGACTGCGTCAACCTATATGCAGTACGTGGAGTGTACGTGTAAATGCAAATCATGCGCCTGTCACCTGAAACTTTGGCTTACTCATGGCTCTTTCTCTCTCTCTCTCTCTCTCTCTCCTGCGATATAGTTCACGCGCGAATGTGTGCGTATCCGTGTGTGTATTGCGCAGAGAAGAGGTGGCGCGAGTACTCGTCTTTATGGGTAATGAGTTCATTGCTGACTTTACGTCTTTGTTTTCGTATATATACATGCGCGAGACTATGCAGATTAAGGTCTTTTCCATGTTGTTACGGCATCCCCTTGTTATGAGCGAGTGTGCAACTTTGTGCTGAATGCTTGTGTACATGTCACGAAGCAATTATATTTGATTGCATTATTTTTTTTTTTTTGCTAAAATGCATCTCGTTGATTCACGAGTCATATATTTTATATATGTTTTTGTCTTTAAATGAATTTCAATTTATTCGCGCTGCCATAAGAGTGAATATTTTTTCTTGTCCGTTTCGTTGTTATTGCAACTTTTAAATTTATACAGCATCAATATTTGCACATGAAACGCCGCTGACAGTTATAAGTAATCTGTTTACTTTATATCAATTATTTACCCGGGAATAAATTAACCATGCCGTTTACGTTTGGTACGTGTAAGTAGATGTTGATGAATTGCTACCTCACCGCATCTTACAAGCAAACGCATTTTATAATGTTCGCTGTAATCGTTATAGGAAAAACTACTTTATATCGTTTTATTGCACATACGTACGAATGATTAATTTTATTGAGTACGCCGATCTTACTCCACTAAATCTTATATCTTATTCCGCATCTATAGTAGCGTATCTTGCATCGATATTAGTACCCAGCTCTACGAATGCACTTTACCAAGTCTAGTTTTACTAATTTTTATTGCATCGTTCGTGTAGTGTATTTTATATAATTTATTATTCAACGTTTTTAAATAATGAATATTGTTAATATTTTTCGTTTATTTATTGGGGAATTGATGAAATTATAAATTACAAATACAAGCAAATCGCCAACTAAATTCAAAATATTTAGTTTAAAAAAGTTTTTAGCTGTTATTCTCGTGTTTATCCTTCGCTAGGAGTATTCGGCGCGCTATTTGAACGTAGAATATTTCCAGTTAAGGCCGTAGCTTTTGCAATACAACAATTTGCCGTGTAACGTTATTCCTCCGGCTTTTATCGTAAAACGTGTCGCAATTTCGCATAATATACGGCTTTGGTGTTTTGGAAAAGCAGATCGATGAGACTCGTAAACAATTACGAAATTCCGCGCGCACTAAACTTCTGCATTCTACATCGTATCTGCAGTTCAAATATTTTTTTGAACTTGTAAATACTCGATAACAATTTGAATATGCTCCATAGTTGTTTCATTACCTTCTATGTTTATTGATTACATATAATACAGTTATACACCGTTATCATCCTATTTTATTCATTAAAGGTAAGCTTTACTATTGCACGTACACGATATTCTTAAAATAGCACTTTTGAAACTCATAATGAGTTTAATAAAATATTTTTCAACTTACTTTTAGGACACGCATTCATAACGCCGCGTGTCCGAACAACGTTATTACGCAAGTTTAAAAATATATACGTTCTCGTTTTGTTATTCTCGTACCAAACTCTCTTCGACAATCGTTCACTCAAGAACCGTCAAGTAAGTCATTAACAGCCAAACGAATCCCTTTTGAATCAGCGCGCATACGAACCATTTCAAGCGCTTCGCAGCAACAAGCCCGTCCAACCAATTTTTTCGATCCACATTAGAAAACAACTCCAATCTCCCCCCCCCCGAACAAAGCCACGCAGTCATCGCTCGCTAATCCCGCATATACAACATATCCAGCGCGAAAAATAGCGACCAAACACACACCCACATCCAGACACAGACGCACGCAAAGTCGTAGAGACAATCGCGCGTCGGAATCAGGATCAAGAGATCCCATAAAATCGGGCTATATTGAGAAACACTGGGTATCTGTGCCGCGGCTGGCTCGACGCGCCACGCGACCGCACCGCAGGTCGGCGCTCACTCTCTCGCGGCCCATCGAGAATGTTATATAGCTCGTTCGGCTCGCTCGCCTGTGTACCTATACGTATACTCGGCCCGAGCGGGTTTTGCTCCACACGTGTGCGTGTATCTGTGTGTGTGTGTGTGTGTGTGTGTGTGTGTGTGTTGAAATCGGCAGCAGCAAGGAGCAGCAGCACTGCCGAGCGGTATAGTGGGGTCTCTTACTCCTTCTCGCATACGTACACACGCGCGCTCTTGCGATGGCGGCCTGCACATTGCGTCTGTTCTCCTCAGTCGACTCGCGACTCTCTCTGCGTCCGCAGCCGGCCAACATTTGAATATACCGTTGATCCGCGAGCGAGAGAGAGAGAGAGAGAGAGAGAGAGAGAGAGAGACGAGGTACGAACGCGATACACCGAGCAGAGAGGCTGCAGTGAGGTGTGTATAGTGCTCGTGAGAAACGCCGCGGACGATACATCGAGGGGCGCGTCTATCCGGCGTGTAACCCGGAGAACGCGCCGATACCGAGTATACATTATATCCTGTGCGAGCTGTACTTATTTACGGGAGTGTCGGGGCCACTCGCTCTCTCGTCCTCTCTCGAGCGTGAAATTTCAAGGTTGCAGCGAGGCTCCGGAGGGCTATCGATTCGCGAGTCCTGCTCTGCGCTCTTTTCACGCTCGCATATAGAGTTACGCGCCGCTGACGATTCGACGAAGGAAGCCCGCAGCAGCAGCAGCAGAAAGTGTTTCAGCTGCGAACTGTGTTGAGCGAGTGACAGCTTAATGATAGCGGTCGGGGCTCATTAATCGATGCGGAGGCTGAGATGGTCGATCGGTCGCCATCGGTAATTGATTGTCTACGAAAGTCCATTTGGAATCATAGCTTATACGGAACTCTGTTATACGGGAGATTTATGAGACGGGGCTTCATCGTTTAACAAGGCTCTTCTCCGACGTATATGCAGACCGCGCGACCGAATCAAGGGCTTAATTGACTGCCGCACACCACCGCCAGATTCGTCTGGTCTCACTCGTTAAGAGGGCGAATTCGTGGAAAGCGAGAAAACACGATAACCCGGGAGAACTGCCTCCCGCTCTCTCACACGCCGCTTTATTTATCTCAGTCGCGCGCTGCGGAGCCCCATAAGGTCGCTCACCTCTCGCGCGCTCCTCGCTGAAATTCCATTCCCCTCTTTCAATACTTGGCAGCCTCTCGCTCCACACACAACTCTCCTCGGCACTGCGCAGCAGCATCATTGCCAAAAAGCGCGCTAATTAACAGGGAACTACAGCGGAACCACCTGAGTGGGAAGTAAAAAAAAAAGCGGGAAGCGGATCGACGGGAGAGCAGCAGCCGCTGCAAAGAAATCCTTAAATAGAAGCAGGAATCCCGGTTTGGCGCCTCGTAACTGCGCAGCCTTGAGGAAAATAAGAGCATCTGGTGAGCGAGAGGAATGCTCGAGGAATAGCTGGGCGGCAAGGAGGGAAGGTGCCCGGCGACCGACGTGAAAAAGTTTTTCGCGACGACGCGTTCCGTGACGGGACTTGCGAGAGGACTCGATGAAATACTGCCCAAGGGAGACGCCGCCGAATCGCAGATAAGCGACCGCAACTGTTAAGAACGCCCTACACCCTCCTGGAGTTTTATAAAGAAGTTCGCCAGACCGCACAACCGCGAATCGAGTGCTGAATCATTGAAAATAGTTTTGCGCGTCGCGCGATGCAATCTCGCCTCGCTCTCTGCTCGTATACCAAAGTTTCTCGCGAAAAACCACGCGAAGCAAAGTGAAAGTATTATATACGCGTACGTACACAAAAAGCTCTCGCTTTTTATAAGGAAATTTTCTAAAGATTGCACAAGGACCGAGAGAGAGACATTTTTCACCGCGTCACCGGCGTAATTGTGTGTGGCCGCGATAAACGAAAACGCGTGTCTGCGGTGCATTGCAGTGAAGATCGAGCTCGGCAGCAGGAGCAGCAAACAACACCGATGACTCCCTGCGTCAAGTTCCGTTAAGCCTTCGCGAGAGTAGTCCCTTTCACCCGCGTAAACCAGCAGCAACAGCAGCGGTGCGCAGGTATTATAAAGCCAAGTTGCGACACACACACGGAGAGAGAAGAGAGACGCGCCGTATCATGCTGTGCGGTACACTGGCGAGCCGTGGCTCCAAGCAGCAGAGACGAAGATTGACCGGGGATGAGTACAGACCATTGACTACCAGGAACAACTGCGGTGTAGCTGTGAAGGTGCGCAAGCCACCCATCAAGGGCATCCTCAAAACGGTAAGAGCTGGGCTTGGAATGTTTTCAGATTTGATCGATGGTCCTGCGGGCATAGCGATTTTCAACGTAACTCATACGTTACGTATCAATTTCTGTGTGTGTGTGTTTTTTTTTATCAGCGATATCCATTAGTGATGAGATTGCGTTTCGTAAATATTGCAATTAATGCCTTTTTAAATGTTTTCATTCTATTTTGAAAAGCTGTTGCAGTTATAAAATCAAATGGATTTCACTGCTTACATATCCATAATCAGATAATAATCTGTTAATGAATATTGCATCACTGATGAAACATTAAAGCACAATACCTTTTAACAGATACAATTTAATATAAATTAAAGCATATATATGTTTTGGAATTAATTTTCTACCGCTGATTCATATATAATTCGAGCAATTTCTATCCTCATTCACATCCATTACCTGCACTGCATCGTAATTGCTGTTATTATTACACAAAACATCGCCATTAAATATAATAACACGTTTTATAGCTCCTGAATACACAACAAATAAATTGTCACGATAATTCCCCGAAAGTAAATCATTTACACATGTACAAAGAAAATCAATACTACACAAATATATACTACGCTATATAGCAAAAACACGCACGTAACAAATAAAGCCAACGAACTAAAACACAAAATATCCCGACCACCGAGCTAGCATTCCTCGCACTCACGGAAATCACACACCCGGCGTTGTCCAGGAATTCAATAACGAATCGATACACTCGACATTTTATTCGAACAAATAATCCCCAATCCCCCACACATGCGTACGACCGAAAAAAAGCAACATTCATATATAAGCAAGTAGTTGTAAAGCAAGTCGAAGGCGCGCATATACGAGCCTCACTGACGACTCGAGAGAGAGAAAGAGAGAGAGTGAAAAAAGAAGAAAAAAAAGGTTCATCCGCATGAATAATTCACATTTAGTTAGCGGATCCGCTGCGCGAACTGCTGCGCAGAGAGTCCTTAGTTGAAAAATGCCGACGTAATTGCATTCACCACCCTCGTATATATATATCGGGTCGAAAGGATCGGTGGAGGTCTGCTAAGAAGAAGAGGCGGAGGAGGAGGAGGAGGAGGAGGAGGAGGAGGAGAAGGAGAAGGAGAGGAGAGGACTGGTCACGACACGTGCACACGCGGCCGGGCCTTGAGGCCCCTTTCCACGCCATCCTTATACATATGCTCTACCCTCTCATTGGTCCGAAACTCGCGTTTCTCGCTTGCAGCCTCTCTCGTAGCCGCAGCAGCGTCTCAGCGCGTTGAGAGCTCTAAATCGGGCGCGATCTGCGCGGCTCGGCGGCGCCGTTTCTGCACTCGGTGTACATCACCGCTGCAGCGACAGCCGCAACCTCTGCAGCAGAGACGAGTTATAAGCGTGGAGGCCTCGTCTTTTTGGAACGTTATTGCCGTATCCGAGGGGATCTTTTGGCCTGTCGCCGCTTCGCGCGTTCTGCCTGCGGATTTGCGACGAATGTCGATTGCAGACCTCCTGTCAACAGACTTATTTCACATCTGCTCACTAAATTGCTCGATGATGATTTAATGCGATTCGCGATGCTGCAGGTTGTTACTTTGTGGTGACGCGCAAAATAAAAGTTTAAGATTTGTTTAGTTTACGTTTGAGAAATATTAAATTATATAGAGATATTTTCTGCAGAGCGCATATAATTCTTTTTTACAATGCGACATGAAGCTTTTATCGATATTCTTATATACTTTAGTATTTCGAAATAAACAGGTTCGCTCTACCAGTCCGCGGAGTGCGGATTATGCAAATAGCGCAAAAAGCCGAATAAAAGCGCTTCTATTGATTATAGACCTTTAAACTGCACTTTGCATATATTATTGCGAAGGAAAAAAGCTAAATGTATATAAAGCAATGAAGGCTCGCGCTCGTTCTGGTCATGGATATAGTAGTTTTCTCAAGTTAAAATCAATACTGTTTATACAAATGGTCCCGTGAGTAAGTATTTATGAAGTCCCTCTACCTCATAATACGAAATGATCGTCATGCGTTGAACAACTGTTTTAGATTAAACAAAAAATACTTACTACTGCAAAACATTACAAAATCATGTCCAGAATAAAAAAAGTTATTCATAAAATGCTTCGATTCTTCTTTTCAAACATTTCTTGGACATATTCGTAATATTGTAATTTCACGTCTTTTTTTTGTTACTTTGATGTACGCACACCAGGTAAGTAGATAAAACAGAGCACTGTACAGAAGACACAATGCGCCAGTAGCGACATAGACCTATAAAGATGAGAGTAAAATATAGAAAGGGAGCGCGAAAGATTATATCGCGCTACACTAAAAGCCTCGGCTACAGGTACGACCATAAGAAGCTTCCTCGAAGACATTATTCCCTTACATCAATTAGAAGCCACAGCAGCAGCAGTAGTAGCGGCAGCAATACCATCTTTCGTCGCGACTCGTCGCGAAAGTCTCTCTCTCTCTCTCTCTCTCTCTCGTGTCGCAAAAAATGACCACCTCACAGAGGTTCTCGAGAGAGTAGATTCCCGAGATACCTTTATACAGGCGCACGGTCAAGGCCGAGAAAGAGGCCTATGCCATCTTGTTATATATATATAACCGGAGCTCGGACTCTCCTCCGCCAATCGGGATTTACGACTCTCGCTCTCCGCGAGTTCCAAAGTTTTCAAGGAGAGTGAGAGAGAGAGAGAGAGACTTTTACGAAACGCAAGCGTGTGTGGAAAAGTGCAGCAGCAGCAGCAGCAGCAGCAGGTCGCTTTGAGACCGCGAGAGACCGCGCCGCAGTCGTAAATCGCGGCCTCATCGATATACCTTTTACGTGCGGACGGCTAAGAGCGATTCGTATCGCCGCTACGACCGCAGAGAGTCGTGTGCTGCATCGGTGCTCCGCTTAATTTATTGGCCGCAGCTGATGAGAGAAGGAGAGAGAAGTGCGCGGGTGCTCCGGCCCTTTCTTTTTTTACGCGCGCGGGAACTTTGTCTGCCGCTCGTTATATCGATTGTTATTCGCGATCGGCAGGTTTGATGCGCTCATGGCGAACGGTATATAAATAAGTGAAATACGAGGAGTGCCTTTTTGGAGACTACTGTTGACCGAGGATGTATCCTTTTTATTTTGTTTTTTTTTTCTGTTTTTCGGATCGAACAAATGATATACAGATTGATTTATTTGTTTTTATCGATTATTTTGCGGCTACTATGTGCGCGTTGCTGCTACTGTTTATTTTTTCTCGAGAGGAGATATTTATTTACAGTGAGTCTTTTATCCTGTGTTATCTGATGATGGTTGTACAATTTTTCTTTCCTTTTTGCAAAACCAATCTAGGTAACTAGGTGTTCTGGAATAATTCACAGTAATTTGCGACTGAAAAGACTTTTATTATACTCACGAGTTCTAAGCATCAATTTTTAAGCCTAAACATATACTATTTACATAGCCGATGCACCTCTCGAACAGTTCCACCCACAAACAATTCCTCTAATTACTCATTCGCGTACGATGTCCCATTGGATGCATCATCGGCTACCTTCACCGCGCCTTCGAAAACAACAACTGTCTACATGTGATTTTTGCCAGAAAAGACCGCGCGAGGGTGTGCAGTATATATACATGCAGCGCTGTCGAAATTCTATTGTTCCCATCTTGGTCTCTCCATGCGCACGTGCCTCGAATCTCCGACGCATATAATCGCGGCTCATTATTTCTCTTTCCCTCCTCACTGTATACACACGCCCGTGTGGCCGCGACGTATATATACGTTATTACCGCGACCTCGAGAAAGAGAAGCCGAGAAGACTCAATCTTTTTTTTAACGCCTCGCGGTGTGTGTGTGTCTCTCTCTTTCCATCCTTTGTGCGGTTTTTTGTCCCATCAGGCCTCGCGCCGAAAACCCCTTTTGCGCGTCTCATCTTTTTGGACCGGACGCGCGCAGGCGAACTGCCGAGCGCAAGGAAGAAAGAAAGCCTCGCTGCCAACGCATTCCTGCGGTTTTCGCACAGATTCGCTCTCCCTCTCTCTGTCTCTCTCTCTATGTGTATACGTGGGTATACAGCGTCGATCAGTGCTTGTATATTCCCAATGAAGATCTTTTCAGAGACCAAGTGGTAAAGAGAGACAGAAACGTCAGGGTCGCGCATTCTATTCAGCTCTATTCCCGATGGCTTTTGCTCGCTGCGGCTAAGGTGCAAAATAGGACGAGTCTGGTTTGTTGGCAGCGCGTTATATAGAAGATGCGGTTTCGGCTTGATTTACCGTTACTCTGCGCGCCTTTGACAAGGCAAAACAAATTCTTACTGCTCGCCTGCTTCTTTGTCGAGTGCGAAAGCATTTGTCCGTCACCTAGAAGCGTGTGTTTCTTTTTTCCCGCTCGGACTCATTCAACGCCTCGACCACTTGTTTATACAAATTAATTCATTTGTAACTTCGTCTATTAACAATAACTGTACGGATTTTCTTTTATTTTAAAAGAGACATTCTGCGTTTTACTTTCTAAAATATAGCCTGATACGATTGTCACTTGGAAGTTATAACAGCGCGAGTATTTTATTAAATCTCGAACGCAATTACCGCGAGTGTCATTCTCAATAGTCGCATAAAGAGCGAATAAAAGAAAAATACTTGGAAAGGCGAAGACTCAAGACGATGAAGCCCTTATGCAATTTTGCCTGATTGTAATTAATGTCGTAGCGCGTATCGTGTCTCCGATTGCGACTTTATAATAATATCCCTGGCCGGGGGGCACAGGCAATAATTCAAAACGACGTTGGCCGCCGCCGACGCGGTTCGCCGAACTCTCGTCAGTCGTCTCATCCAGACCGCTACCGATAAATCCACACACACACACACACACACACACTCATAAGTATCCGCCGCGGCAATTCGTCTCAATCGCGCGCGATTAGCGAAATCTCGCTTTCGTTCGTACGCCATTTCTTCTGATCAGCGCTGATGGTGCGTCGCTCTCATTTTCACAGCCGTCGAGTACATTTGTTGCGCTTTTAGCGATTCGGGCATAAGTACAGCAGCTTTGACGAGCGCGAAAGTAGAAATGATGGGCAGTGGGAGGGATGGAGTATTTTATGGGGGGGTAAAATAATGCGCATGGCGGACGCGTGCACCACGAGGGGCCTTGTAAACGTCGAACGTTATTGCGCCTTTTTACGGCGCCTCGCGCGTGTGTGTGAAGCCACTTTTCTCGTCGTGCTCGCGTCTCGCCGCCCTGCGGCTGTGCAGCGCCGCCTGCACGCGAAACCTTTCCACTAAATAAATACTGGTTAAATGCTCAATAATGCATGGGAAAATGATCGGCCGATACTTATTATTCCCCCGCTTTGGGCTTTGCTTTATTTATAAATTGTTTTTCACGCCGATTACACTCTGCACTTTGTACTTTACGGACGCGCGATTGCTCTTTTTTGTATTTACGGTCTCGGAATATATTTTCAAGTGCGTATATAGCGCATCCTAATAACGTGCGAAAGCGTAAACAATCGCCAGAGCTGTCGCACCGATTCATTTAAATATAAATCGCTCAGCGGGCGCACAATAAGTCGGTCGCGCGCGTCATATTCCAAAATTCATTGTAAAGCGCCTTCACAATGAGGTATTATTTATTAAAAAAAAAAGTCAGCCATCTACGCTCGCGGGAAAGAGGAGATTCAATTAAAAGGCTTTTAAGAGAAAGCACACAGTCGCGAAAGAAAGCGAAAGATTCTCCTCCCCCCGGTCGGCGCGTTCGGTGTATTATGCTTATATACTATACCATAGCTTCATTAAGAAAGCATTTCTTACTGCTTTCCGAAAAAAGAAGAGAGAGGGGCCTCGGTCTTTAATAATTTCTTTCCACCGAACAAAAGGCCGCGACTCGCTGAATGGAAATTGCGAGAAAGCTTAACGCTGACGTCCCTCTCGGGCGAATCTCTTTGGAGGCCGTCGCCTGTGCGAATATTGTCTCGAGAGCGGGGAGACTTTCGAGCCGGTGTATACAGTATATCCATGTCTTACGGGGACGAGAGTTTCGGCAGAGAGCGACGGAGAGAGGATTTTGTGGGCGTCTCATTTGCTTGGACGAGAACGTAAATCTTGGCCGCGAAACTTTGGGACGCGCGGCAGTCGACTCCCAAGGAGAAGCCATGCGATCCCCTCGCACGGCGAGTTTCGCGTTTTTTCTTCCTCTGTATACAGCTTCTCTCTCCCCCCCATAAGATATGAATTTTGACTGCCGCTTCGTCGGCATCGTTGCCGGTGAAGTTACGATCCTATGGACCCCACACCGGAGCCTATATACCAAATCCTTCATTCCTCCCATGCGATGCTTGAAAAATCCGTATATATATTTTATCCTAATATCTCAACGCACTTTCACCCAATTATTGCGCACGCCGCAAAGTTTCGCGGAATGCACCACGGATGATTAATATCTCTCTCTTTTTTATCTTCTGTTTCAGGTGAGTAATACACGACTTTGCGCGCAAACCAGTTTTCAATTGTCCTGCGTGCCCCCCCGAACGAGTAAGTTACAGTTTTATTTTCGAGCCCGCGCGTATGTATATATATACGCGGCGCACGCGATGAGAAATGAGCCTGCATACATTATAATCCAAATATAAATCAAAGCACAATTTGTAAGATTGCGGCTATTAAATGAAATATGCTCTGGCCACGCGAGAATATAACGTTCACGTGCTGCTGTAGATACATGCACGATTTACGATTATTAAGAACGAGACTTTTCAATATACTGGAAAGTGCTTTTTTTTTATCACCTAGCTATTATATTATTTGCTCGAAATGCAACTTTGGTCTTTATTGAAATATTGCAAACTAATATAACTATATAAAGCGATTTAATTCAGACCGAGCTCTGGTTACTTTGCATATACTCTTTACTCTCATCGTTGCATTAGCAAGAATGAGTCAGTGGCGCGACGAAGAAAGAAAAGTCCGTCTTTAGGTAAGTATATAGTTCGAAAACAAAAGGCGAAGAAGGTGCGCGCAACTGAAATTGAAATATGAATCGCCTCACGAATATCGCGCGCATTATTGTTATTGCCGCGTTGTTATGCAAAGAGTGCGCCTCGAATCACTGCTTGTTCCGCGATACGCCCGTCGGAATTTTCCGTCCCTTCTTTATACACTTTCCGTCGTGTCCCCCCCCCCCCCCCCCCC